>VZTA01024042.1:11963-47781 GCA_013398855.1 Mohoua ochrocephala | reverse complement strand
CTTTCCAGAGAGAGGGCTTTTAAATATGGAGAAAGGCTGCCTAGGGAAGTCTAGAATCACCATCCTGGGAAATGTTCAAAAAACCTGTGGATATGGCACTTAAGGACATACTTTAGTGGTGGTGTTAGGTTGATAGTTGGAATTAATGATCTTAAAGGTCTTTTCTAACCTTATCAGTTCTATCTTCCTATAACTTTACTAGCAGCAAGGCCAACAAGAGCAGTATATCTTTTGGTCTCCTCTGCAAAGTCTCTTTTCTAACCTGAACGGCAATAAGCAGAGTGATTAAGATTGCATTTACCACCTTCTTATGGCTAAGTTTTATGTTTTCTTAGCAGTAGGCATTTCTTCATAGCATTCTCTATGTGGAAGATTTTTTATTCAGTGGAAGGAACAATTCAATTTATTTTTTATCTACAAGAATGCATTAGCTTAATAATTTACGTAGGCTTCCTTGGCTTCATGACACTGTTTTCAACAATGCAAACAGAGCCAGCCACACTGCAGCTGCAGGCTTGTAAATACTTGCCTAACAAAGCAGTTCCACTCCAGCTAATGAATCTTGGGGAAGACGACACTGTAGCCTGAGCTACAAATGGAATTCATTATATAAAATGAAAGCTAGCCAAACAGACTGCACCATTTCCTTGGGCCCTCTGAAGACATGTCACATGCTATACATCACCCTGGGTTGAGTCAGTGTGTTGTGCTGCTCTGTGATGTTATATATGCGTTTGGTTGTATTTCTCCATAGCCGACCCCATGGAACACGAGAACAGTATGTTGGAAATCTGTTAAGGATTTAGAGATACCTATCTGACAGACAGGCATAACCCCAATATCTTGTGGCAGAGGGCTGTGGTTATGTGGCTGCCCTCATGTCATGGGACAGAGGATGATGGCCTCACCTGTCAGACCCCTCTCAACATTACACCCAAACCTCCCAGCAGCTCCCTCACAGCGGGTGGAAGATATTACAGCTGGATAAACAGAAAGAGATAAACATCTTGCCCAAGTTCACAGAAATGACTTGGTGCAAGAGCCAGGCACAGAGTCAAGCAGTTTTGACTCTTCATAGTTTGTTTTAATCAATAATCACAATATGTCATGAATGAATGATTATTATGCCTGCATCCATAGCTCTCCAGTGCTTGGCATCTCAGAAATGCATTACAGGTTTAATTCTTCTCACAATTACATCAGTTTTCAATGTGTCACAACTGTCGTCCCTGGAATTACTCTTAACTTGCCCCTTTGTAGCCGAGAAGAAAAACCAAGATTTATATGCCATCTAGGGAGATATGCATTTTGTTACTACAAGTTTGTTTAACTTCTGACTAATAAACAAAAGCAGGTTGTGGATTGAAATGAATTGTAGCAGGGGACAAATGATTTATCAGTAGAGAGAAAATTTATCATGACAAGAAGTCTCATATAGATTATCCTTGTGTGTGTTTCAGGTAGCTTTGCATTTTTTAAATCCTTACCAAGTCGTTCAAAATTAGTAAGCCTAACATAAAAAGGCGTCACATTGCATTTCTAGAGGATAATATTTGTAGGGTATACCCTTGGTATGAACTTCAAATCATAGCCTGATGCAATGACTTATGTACATTTCTTGAACTCAAGTAGTACATGACTTGTTAGACTACAAATTGCAGTGGATGCAATACCCTGAAACGTGACAGCACCTGGCTACCAATAGATTGCATCCTCTACATTCACATTATTGAGTGATTATTGATTAGTGAAAGAAATGGAAATCTTTCACCAAAAAATCGGAGGCAGCCCTTCCTGAAATATGCAGGAGGAAATCCTTGACCTGTGAATCTTAGGAGTTATACGAGTTTCATATTTAAATGATGGCTAAAGTGATAAATTACCGTAATCATCCTACCTCTATAACTTCATTTTTTACTGGGTAGCTTATAGAGCTGGCTGGATAACTTTTTCTAATAATGTTTGCAGTGAGTTTTACTCACATTTTTCATTAATTTATGGGCTTCAAGGCTATGTAAGTCTCTTCATACTGCTTAATTCTTATTCACATACCTGTTTTTCCATTGAACAGTAGTAGCACCTACTTCCTAAACTATTTCCTAGTAAACTCAAACTACCCTTAAAAAATATTTACTGTGCACACAAATAACAGAAGGATGACTTTTATATAAACATATAGGTAGACATGTTTTTTATACATGTGACAATCATCACTATGACTGAGAGAAATAAAAGAGAAGATAACTGTAACAGATAAATCTAGTGCATTTCTCCTTGGGACAAATAACCTTAGGGAGCAAAGAAAGCATTTTAAAACACCAAGATCTTGCTTTTCCTGAGGAAGACACTGATAACCTTGACCGCCACTTTTTGCTCATTTACATTCTTCAAGCCAAGCAGGGCAGAAACCAAAGCACAGAAATGGATAAAAACTGTAATTTAAACAGATAAGTAAGAAGAATATTTCAAACCATGACACACTAAAGAACTTTCCACTTTATATGCAGCAGGTACAGGACCAATAGGGAGACAGAAAGAAACAAGCAACTCACTTCCCCTTTCTGAGCAGATCCACGTGGCCAGAAGCCTCCATGTAGGGAGGGAGACCTGGCTCCAGCATCCACACTGGTCAGTGCTGACACAGGTGTCGTGGGCCATGCCCTGCATGACACAAGGACAGAGCAGAGCACACTGCTGCTCCTCCTTCTAGCCTAAGGCACCACTGATTTATGTCGCTTTTCCACTTCTGTGTCCCTCTCTAGGAGCTCTTAAGATGAGGATTGTGTCCAAGCAACTGTTTCAAACAGCCACTTGCAGGCTTTTCCTCCATAAACTTATCTCAAGGAAACCCCTTACCTTTCTGGCCTCCATGGCACCTAGCAGCAAAGGATTCCCCATTTTAATCCCGTGTTCTCCAAAGATCTCTCACTCCCCAGACAACACCAATAACCGAGTCTGAGACAGGCCGTCAGCTTTGTTCTGCCATCACGCACGACTACAGCTCACTCTGATGGTGACACAAACAACAAACAATCTTCCCTGAATTTCAGGGACCTGGCTTAACTCTAAAATGAGACAGCCAGAGATCCAGACCTCCTACGGAGATGAATATGCCGCCCGATGTGTCAGGGATGCTTTGGAAACTGCTTATGGATTGCAGGCACTTACCGATTATAAATGTTGTGCCATTTTTCTCTGCATCCTATTGATGGGGACGATGAAGAAAATGAATATCATCCTAACATTTCAAGAGGAGGCTGCTAAATTCCCTCTGATCAGATGTAGTGATTCTGCTTACTAGGCCAGGGGATATAAAGTTTCATTTTTCTTCATTTCATAATAATTAAACATAAAAATAAAGACTTTAAAAATAAATTTCTGTAAGAAAATATATTGGATGGCTAAGAGATCCGGATGCAGAGATGAAAGATGATTTAAAATATAGGTTAGAATGGTTCTTTTTCTTCCTTGGAGCAAAATAAAATTAAAATAATCAAAGCAGTGGATCAAGATAGCTTGATTTTTAGTTAAAGGAAGATTTTAGGAATGCCCTTGTTTCTAGTACAATTCTGTCGCAGTGCCTGCGCTCTCCACGCAGAGCAGTTTGGGTTTCTGAGCTCTCTTCCTTTGTGGTCAGGGTGGTGCTTTAAGTGTTTTCCGGACATTCTGTCTCCCTTCATTTTCATCTCTCCCATTCTGTCTCTTACATTTCATTGTAGGGGATGCCCTGTGTTCTACTGTCATTTCTCAGGAATTCTGCACAAATTGATAGAATTGGCAGCCATTACCTATATATTCCCCTTAATTGAAAACCATATGGAGCTCACAGGAAAGTAGTAATACCCAGTTTTCTCTTGTCTAGTTAAGGCCTTTGCTTCCAAACTTGAAAAGCAGCTCCACAAGGCAGGCAAGGTCAAGAAGAAAACTGATCTAATTATCCCATAAATCTTCAAATAACAAGAACTATCAGGCTCTGTACATATGACATAGAACTGACCGAAAGACTTTAACAGTATGGGATCTTGCTTGGTAAAGGAATTCAAGAGAGTGCGGTTGGAATTAATTTATTTAGGGCAAGGAAATGAACCACAAAATACAGCCAGTGCTACCATACTGTGAAAATCCAGCACACAGGCACTACTTCTCCTGGCTGTCTTTTAGATCCCCTTGCATTTATTTTAACTAGTTGGACAAACCTGCAGACTTAAACTTTCTAGCAGTTGAGGGTTTTTCAAGGTGAGGGGTGAGGAGAAACAGGTAAAATTAAAGCAATGCAGGCCGCTCATTCTGAACATGAGACTGAAATCAGCATACCATAGATAATAATAAGCAGGTTAATTTCAACTAGGTGTGTCACAGATTTAAGGCTGTAGAGGTAATTTGGGTGACACACCCAGGCTGAGGGGTTTCCAGAGTGAACAGCCTTCTGCTGTTTCAAGTAAGGGCAAATCATAAAACTTATGTTTTAAAATCTCTGTTCAGCTATAATAAACTGAAGTCCAACAGCCAAAGTAGATTAAATATCTGTCTGCAGTGAGCACACACACATGCCCCTCCACACAAACAGGCAAGGGCATCTGTCTCTGCTGAGAGAACTTCATTGCTTTCACAGGGAGCAGTTTTTCCTCCCAACTTCTGCCTTGGGGTACGCCACGCATTCTTGTCCACCGGCAAAGACATTTTCAGTTCTCTGAATTCTCCCCAAGACTGAGGAGGGAAAGAAAAAGGCCTCCAGGAAAACAGGGCTATGAACAAATAGGAGAAGGAGACACTGAATGGTAGATTAGGGCAGAGAGAAGAAAGAAAATACGTTGAAGATAGTGGTGAAGGGCAGCAGTTGTTGCTCAAGCACCCATGCAAGCCTCATGGATACCAGGAATGCTCATGGCAGCCCCAAACATTCCAATCAGAGTCACTAACCCAAATAACCCTTCTTAGTTAAAATGCGCTAGAGTCACAAATATTCAGAAAAGGAATCAGGGAAGGATTTAAATAGCACAATATTTTCTCAAGAGTCTTTTTATTGCCCCAGCTCTAAGGCTTCCAGTGATCAGGGTAAACAGTCACTGTCTTTGGGGGGAAAATAATAATAATTTTTAAAAAATTGGAAGCATATCCTTCCTTGAAAATTAGGTTTCCTTTAAGACAGCTGGTTGTCATATTTTGGCTGAAATGCATATTTATTGTGTTTTTTCTCTAGCTGTGTTTCAGAACATAAGAAACTCTTCACATCAATGAACCCGATAACACAAAAGAAGTAGCCCACAGGGGGAGTGCCTTAACATTTATGACTCTTCATTACTTTATCTTCCATTCTCAGATATATTTTTCACTAAGTATCAAGTCCTTTTACTACATAGAATACAATTTAATCAACCCAATATATTATAATCTGATATTAAGGCATACTTAAACTTGAGATGAGGATGCAGAACAAACAACCTGAAACAAAACAGGATTCACCAGGCAGCATGGAGTTCACAATTTGTTCACAGCCATATCTTCAATCTGCCACTTCATGTATCACAACTCCCACCACACTCTATTTTGAGAGCTGAGGTGGGATTAAATGAACACACAGATCATGAATCAGGTTTCTTTTGCATATGGGTGAATTTTACCTGCAGTGCTTCATATTTTGTATATTTTCACATAAAGAGAGGGTGACCATGCTTCTTCATTCTGTTGCCTCCTTTACGTAAATTTTAATGTAAATGTTAGCACGTAGGAAATACAAATAATGCAGTTACTTTAGAGAAAATGAATAGCAACTAGAAATAAAATATGCTGCCTGTATTGGAAGAGAACAAGAATGCATCAGAATTAAGTTTGACTGCAAAGAGCCTGCAAATTTTAAATTATAATCTCTCTTTTATGTGGCTTAGACAATAGTAATTATAGCAATTTTTGTGAACAGTATTTGTTGAGCTACGTAAAATGAAACTGCACTAATGAGATATATTTGAAATCAGTAGGACTGCACTATGAGGAAAATATCCATTGTGCTCCCTCGTTTCAGCTGTATGTAAAACCAGTTCGGAGACTTAAAATGTATGAGGAAAAAAAGCAGCAAACACTTGCAGTGTGCTACTTAGCACACACTGTGACAGTGACAAATTCCCTCAGTGATTCTCAGGTGCCCTGTTATTATCTTTAACTGCCTTCTAGCCTGTCAATCTTCTGCTTCCAGATGGTATCGGTCATTCACACAGGCAAAACCTTGCTCAGAGGGACTTACACTTTGTGCTGGTAATAGGTGTTTTATCTTCCAGTGGGTTATTTGCCCACTATTCTTGTGGAATTCCACAAAAGAAGCATCTCTGATTATCTGACAATTTATCTTTTGTACGGATCTTGTTGGAAATTGAGTTACTAGAAGGAGTTGGTTCTTTCAAAATGGAATCTCTCCCTGAGGCTTTCAGTGCAGGATAATAAGATTTCATCTTCTGCATCTCAGAAAGCAGGGGGCAGGAAAATACCTGCACCTCCAGAGCGCGTGATAGGGAACAGCAGCAACTCTGTGCACGGCACATCCTTCAGCAGTATCTAATTCCAGAGCTGGCCCTCCCAAAAAAGGCATATACCCATAATCCCCATGGGAGCTCAGCCATGTTGTGGATCTCCATACAGTTACCACTTATTGCGCAGAACTCTTGAGGCAGGATTTCTTTTGCTCATTTACTCTTAAATAAAACCATGCCAATTTATCCTTGACTAGGTGCTACATTATCCTTTCTCTACTGAGAACCCCTTATCATGGTTAGAGACACCACGAATTCCTCTTTGTGCTGGTGGCATGTCACTGCCCCACTGTCCTGAAGCTATACCAGAGCTATGTATAGGTCAGAGCACATTAACACATCAAAAATGGTGAGCATTGCATCAACTCCGTTCCATTTGATGGACTTCACAATATCCTGACATTTTGTCCTCAAATACTCTTGAAAACAATATAATAGAAAGGAAATCGACTTTTTTTTTAACTATCTAGAACATGAGATGCCAGGTAAGTTTTGCATAAGTGCTGTGTTACATGGCAACATAACGAACAGGCTTCCTTAATAAAGTTCAGTTTTTTGTAAAGGGGTTAAAGTATTTAATCAATAGGAGACCTAATAGCTGACTCATTGAAAAGTACACTCTATATTGAAGAGACCTTCTTCTTATTTTTAGTGGGCTAAATAAAATAATTGCCAGAATTCCTAGACAAGAGTAAGAAAAGAAAAATTATTTTCCATGAAAAGGTTGGAACTGTAGAATTCTCTAATTCCTACTGTCCATGCCATGACTTTTGTTTCTTTCGATTGATTTGTTAGGGTTTTTTTTTTACTTTTTAAAACATCTAAAGACAAATACATCAATAGCACAAAAATGAAACAGGTGCTGCCCATCTGGAGCCAGAGGGAGAAAAGGAGAAAGCTCTGTTTTAAGTAAAAACCAAAAAAGGACAAAGACATTGATACTACTGAAGTAGTGCAAAAAAATTTGAAATACAGGTGACATTTTAAAACTCAACACATTTACAAGTCCTCTTAATGTAAGTGACACTTTGTTATTTATTTTATTTTATTTTATTTTTATTTTATTTATATTTATAACATGTTTTGTTATGTCAAGTTATGTTATGTTATTTTTAATGTGGTTCCCAAGGCCTTAATGAGTTACTTTTTAATAAAGGTAGTAATCAACACCTGAACAATTCTTCTGAGAAGTTATGTAGGAGATTTATGATTGGGCATGATGATTTTAGAGGTCTTTTCCAACATTAAGGATTCTGTGATTTCAGGGCTTGATGAAGTTAAAGAACAGCATTTCCAGGGGAAAAAAGCCAAACACATTTCTTGGTTTTTTTCTGCTGGCCGCAATCCATTCTTTTACTAGAACTAAATGAATTGAAGGACTGTGACAGCTCTCTCTAAACCAAGTATAACATTGCATGCATCCTCTACTCAGCACTTTTCTGTTTAAAGAGAAAACAAAATAATTAGGAATAGAAATACAATAAAGTCTACTAATTACAATAACGTCTTCAGGAGACAAATCAAATTGTCTATCACAAATATGATTTCAGATTTTTTTTCAGGTCATGTCAGTAAAAAAGTCACAGTTGCTCTCAACCTCTGTCAACCCAAGAGCGACTGGAAATGCTGACTGAGGGCAATAGACTCACTGCAATGTCTTTGAAACATACTGGTTTTAAGTCTCATATAGAACAAGAAAATTCATTTTCATGTTTTCTCCTTTATCTGAAGTACACCTATCCCTTCAAATAAATTTGTACTCAGTAACAAGGTCCTGTTACCTCAAAACCCATTTTTCACATTCTGCAAGGGGAAAATACTTTTATACTATTTTCATAAGGAAAAACAAACAACTCACTTACAAAAGCCAGAGAAAAACAAGCAAAATGTTGATAAATGCAATGTAACACTGATAATAATATTGGAAATTAATACTAGAATGTTACTGTCATTTCCCATCTTTTTTCTTTTTTGTTTTATTGTAGTAAAAAGAGACAGCTTACAGCTAACTTGTCTGTGAGTTTATATTTCTGTCCTTTCTAGCCTCTTCTTTAGTCAAAACATGAGTGCATATGCTTACATTTTAGGCTGCTTAATTTTAAGTTTTTTTAAATTTTAAGCCCCATGTCTTACTTGACTGCAAAACAAAGACACTGGTGATCCAGTTTCCTGGCTCCTCCATGTTGACAATAAATTCATTATGCATATTGCACCCAACGGCTTGACCTTTGAAGGTGTAAATCTTTGTACCTAGACAGAGTTATTACTAAGTTTATTAAAACACTGCCAAGTGTAGAATACAACCTTTCTTTCTTGGCTGAGGGTCTGGTCACAGAAGGTTTTCATTGCACAACCCTCCCACAGTTCGTCACATAGAGGTATTTTGAACTAGCTGACACCACCAAATCTACAGGAGAGATGAAAACAAATACCAAATAACAAAAATAGCGTGTTTTATGTAAAAAACACCCCAAAACAACCTTTATTCCATTAACAATTTCAATTAGAATGAGACCAAAATCAGATCATAAATATTCATAATTTTAAGCATGACTATTACATCATCTTTAGCAAACTTTTTTTTCAATATATACTTTTTAAATCCTCAAACTGTTCAATATAAGATACCCTCCATTTTTTTTTCAGAACATGAACAAAACTGAAGTGAAAACATACTAGAATTAAGGCCAGCTTTACTGAATCCTAAAGTTCTTCTACCTGCCAGAGGTAATTAAATTTGGCTAGACATTGATGTCAGATTTTCTTACAAGCAGCAGCAGAAATGGAAAATCAGAATGAGTATGAGTGATTACACCCATCAATGTTCCAGAGACAATAAGAGAAAATTTAAAAAAAAAAAATTCTCTATGAAAATATTTGCACCCTGAGTATGAAATTTGCATGATTTAGTTTCATGACAGAGTTTTGGAGCCAAGCAGAAAAAACTTTTAAGGTTTTGGCTGACAGCAAACAACGTGTGCATTTACACTCATATTAAGCTTTGTAAAAATACTTTTCGTTTAGCAAGAAATACTCATACAGAAAATCCTTTCTGTCACAGCTTAAAATATGTTAATTTTTCACTCACTGTCATTATTCTAAGGGTTTCTATTGTTGGGTGTTTTTCTCCTTGTTCTTTATCATTCCATTTATTTCACTAAAACTCTTAGGAGAGGTTGCAGAAGTAATTTGTAGCTGCATAACAGCTGGTTTAGATTTTGTCAGGATTTCTGTTACATTTTAGTGTGCTTTCAGATTATGTTGTCTTGTGCTTAATGTTTGTAATCCATGTCTGTATTAAGAGGATACTTGACCGCATTTAGTGTAAATAGCGGTGCCATCCAGTTGCCTGAAAACAACCACTAAATCAGCTTACAATTAGCGCGCTTCACTTTATCCCAGGGACGAGGACTAATTCACAGTGCTAAGGATCACGGCAGCAATGCTTTTAATTAAATAGAACATCCCAGCTACACCAAATGTAGGCCTTGAATTCTGACACAGTTAAATTGAAAGATGGATAATCCCAGCAGTCTTTGAATTGGTAATGCTGTAACCAGGAAGAGATTGGAAAAGCTTTTTTTTTATTTTAGAAATACTACTACTAATAATAATAATTTAAAAAATGCTGAACTGGTATATTTTAGGGTGTGGTAGCCATGATGCATCTCCCTTAATCCCTTTCAGATGGTTACCAATACATTAGCAGCCACTATTAGAAAAAAATTCCTACGATTTTTTTTGTCACTTGCAGGGGCTTTCGTCAGAAACGCAGCTCTGAATCAACGTGCACTATGCAGTCCTATTTCTAAGTGCCTCGTGTCTCTTCCCAGCACAAAGAATAGGAAGGAGGGGGCAGACAAAAGTGACGTTAGTTACCTTGGCATCTCCAGTACTCCCCAGAAATTTAGTCATCCGCAGCTTGGCCCCAGTGCTATTCTGAGCGCTAAAGGCACAAGGCGCACGGCAGCTGAGATGAAACGCATCCAGCCAAACCACCTCCCTCCCTCCCTGACCTGCTCTCTCCTCAGCTGGGATATGACTGAACATGGGCAGATACAAAAAGGCCAATGCACTGTGGTCCTTTATCTCTTACAGGCATAGATTTGGAATATAAGATAGAGCCACATATAGATACTCCTACCTTGTCTTCCCTCTTTTTCGGTTATTAACGTTGTTTATGGACCACAGCCATCCAAAGACTATGCAAACAAAATAGTTGCTTTTCTGTCTCAGAGATGATTTATTTTTTCAGTTTTCTGCAGAAACCTCCTGTGAGATACGGGCACATAAGTAGCCAGAATATTCCTTCAGAAGCTCCAGGAAATCTCCCCAGGAATGGTGCTGTGGACGAAGGAAAGTACATAAAGCTGTTTTGAATGAAACAAATCAGGCTCAGTGATGTGGTAACTTCTCACTAAATATGTTTTTGATTGCTTATGACCCTCTCTGTTCTGGAAAGCTGCCTTGCACCATCATTTCAAATTATTTTGACTATTTCTTCAAATTATTATCAAGTGAGCTGCCGCGAAGGAACTGCACAGACATTGCTGCAAACAGCATTACACAGAAGGCACAAGTTACTGCCAGTGAGAAACCAAGGGTCTTGCAAATGCAGTGAAGTTCTGAATTTTTGTATTTTCTGCAGCACAGGAGAGAGTGCCCAGTTTTCTAAGGTCCTTGTGAGAAAACATTAGCCAGAGAGGGCAGAGGATTCCCTTTGCCTGTCCCAGGGGACACAGGGGTGCTCTGTTCTAACCAACCCCTTTGCCCGAGGGGCACACAGGCACATTGGCATGTGCTGCTTGCAGCTTCCCTGGCTTGTGCCTCAGTCATATCCAACCCAGACACCCACTGAGGCGACCTGGAAACACCACACGCCCACTGACGTCACCTGTCATCGTCGCACACCCCCTGACGTAACTCAGCAGCACGGTGCACGTCAGAAGCAGAACTGAGAGACTGAGGTGAGTAGTCATGGAGCAGCCCAAGCCAAGGGATGTCCAGCCATCCAATTCATGCCTGACACCAAAGACTATCCAAACTACCCCTAGGCTTTGTACTGCCGAGTTGTCAAATCTAGAACAGTCACACTGCAAATCTGGAAACTTCATTTAGCAAGAAAAGGGGATTATTGCTGTTTTTATTATACTCTTCTAGTCCATATTACAAAATAATTTTCTTCTCGGCTTCTTTCCTAGGTAGGACTCATTATGTTTAAATGACTACTCCGTGACTAGCCAAACTTTAATGATTGTGAAGATGAACAGCATAGTTTAGATTGGGATGAATGAGCTCCTTGTGGCAGTTGCAACCAGTTATTAAAAAGTTTCGCTTCCTTACAAAAGTTTATTGTGATGCCCGTGAAAGTGGTTTTTTACCCAATGGCAAAAATTCACAAAGCAGTAAACAACACCTGACTGTAAGTTTGCATAATGTCTACAACGCTACCATTAGGTGTCATCTATTATTATATTATTTGTGCTTTGTTTCAGATGCTTGTGTTTGTAAATATGTTATTTACTGCTTTTAATATGAATGCCTGGCATTTCAATGGAACATGCTGACAGACTACTCATGTCTCTGGAAAGTTAACGTTACACAAATCAAGTAAGCTTTACAGGAACTTCATTTTATAAGTGTAAGCAATTTCTATGAATGTCAAAATATTGCATTTCATCATTCTGGGAACCAAATGCTTTCCATTTTAATTTTCTTTTAAAATTTATATTTTCAAGTTTTAAGGCATTAGGTAAGTTTTCCAGCAAAAGAGGTTAAACTTGAAGAATTAAGATATTTCAGTCAATAGTTATCTATTATTTTGTCTTATCCAGACTATATATTGTTAGTTTTTTGCTTCCTTTGAGAAAGAAACTGAACTCCGAGAGCCTGTCATGCCTTCACAGCCATGATTATTTTATTTGCTTTAAAATTAGCCCCTGTAATATGGGAGACAGATCTAAGAGCAAACAGGCTAGGAAGGAGTGGTTGAACGTCACAGCCAGATAAACTTTAACACATGGCAGATTCTCATGCTGGCTTTACACCTAATACTCCTGAGCATCTTACAGCAAAAATACAAAGTAGTCTGTGGTGTTGTTAGGCTTTAATACTTTTAAAGACACATTGAGTGTTAATGGGGTCCTCTGGACTTAAGGCTTTGTTGTTTATTATACCCAGACTGCCTGGGTGTTCTCTAATGACATTCTCCAGTAAGTCAACTAATTCCTGACCTGCTGTTAAAGTCAGAAACCTCTGGATTATCTCCATCCACCTCCCTGCCTGGAGCAGCCTTGCTTCAGGAGTGAGTCATATCCCTCCCAAAACCATGCTCCAGACCCCAAAATATGCTCTCACACCGTATTCCATCAGTATCTCTGAAACACAGGAGCACGTATGGAAACATGAAACCAAGCAGTACATCCATGTTGCCAAACCCCCTTGGGCTTCCCACTGTTGTACCAGTGTGATACCCAGGCACAGCTCAGCAGGGCTGGCTTCCCATCCCCGGTGCAGAGCCGCAGCCTGCTAAAGATCCCAGTGCTCAAACAGCAGAAAGAAGGACCTTGAGGCACAGTGCAGAGTGTAGGAAATTGCATAGGCAGCCAAAGAGCCCAAGGTGAAAACTGAGGACAAATGGAACTTCCATTAACAATGTTCACTTGTCATCAACACAAAATTCACTCCTGGAAGCTAACAGCGAGCAGGGCTTGGGGTCAGGAATTGGACCTCGTACTTTATAAATGGCTCTGGTGGCTGGCTTTACTGTGCAGCTGCCTGCCAGGAGCGGGGAGAGGTTATTTAACCAACCAACCAACAGACTAACAAAAAAACAAAACAAAAAAAAAAGAACAGGAAAAGGGTTTTTTCCCAGACTAACCTTTACTCTGAAACCCTGAGCATATGCAAAACCATTCCTCTTTTGGGTTCCTACCTCTGGAGCAATGCTGTTCTCATTTGGATATGCTAAAATTGACACAGAGACAGCAGCAAAGAGTCAATGCCACTGCTCCTGACTCTCTCATAAGACAGATCTGTTCCTTCCTCTTTCCAAAAGAATTTTTCAGTCTTCTGTCATCGAAATCAGCAACAAGGTTCCCACTACCTCTCATGGCATAGGACATGGGACCATAGCACCTCAAAAAAGAGGTCAATCACAGCTGCACATTCAAGTGTTCATAGGCATTGTAAAATGAAATTCATAATTGTGATTTTCGAAATATTTCTAGTAGATTTGTCTCAGCTACAGTACAAAAAAATCCCAGTACCACCTCCCAAACCTGTGTCAGGTTTTACTTTCAGCTGCTACATTTTAAGATTTTGAAATAGGGATTTTGAATAAACTTAAAGGTTTCTGCTAGGTGTTAAAATCTCATTGAAATTCAGTCAAAGATAAGTGCCTAACCCCATTAGAGCACTTGAAAATTGTGACATAAACTCAAAGGCACAAACCAGTTTATATCCTGTGTTTTTTCAATTCAAGGAACAATGAATAGCATCCAAAAGTGCCATATTTTGTTGGGGGCTTTTTTTTTTTTTTTTTTTTTGTAATACAAACAGTAATAACTTCTTACAAATCTAGTGCTGGCTGCTTTCAGAGTTATCAGAGGGAGTTCATCTCAGAGCTGCACAGGGACAATGAGAGGGAAGATCGTGCGGTTATAACAGCAGCCCCAAGAGAACTCGATTTCCTGCTGTACGGATGGCTTTCTGTATTATACTAAAGAGAGACATTTAGGCTCATATCTTTAAAGGTTCTTCAGTGCCTAACTTTCATTGAAACAGGTGACTAAATACTTTTAAAGAACTGGACTATAAGCTCTCAGATTCACATATGAATTAAGGTCCCTAACAAGGAGCTTAGGTAGAATTGGGGAAACTAACTCCAGGAGTCCAATTTTCGAAACTCTGCAAAACCCATTTAAGTTGGTGTCTATTGATGCCTATATGCTTTCATTTAAGAATTCTTTCTTGAGCAGCAAATGTTTGCTTCCATCTGTGTTGAGAATTGTCTCCATGTAGTCAAAGAAGGAAAATACTTGTGGTTATTTTCTAAAAGGAGAAATGTTCCTGCCATCTCAGAGTTACTTAACAGTCAGGAGTGAATTACATCAGAAAAAGCAGTCATGGGTTATTTACATACAAAAATATATCTGAAGGAGGAAGCTGTAGAAATGCCCTAGTTTTAAAATGGTAGCTCAGGTGCCAGCATGCCCAAGATAGATTCAATGGCTTCTTCAGCCTGAAAGATTTCAAATCTGCATCTCAGGAGAGTCCTACAGCTCCTCTGATGTAAGGGAAAGACAGGGTGAAGGGACTGTCTCCAGTTTCTAAATTTGATTTTCAAAAAAAATCAGGTATTTTGCCCCAGAGACAAAGCAAAATTCTTTATTGCATTGATTAGAGCATGTGGCACAAGACATACTCCTGCTTCTAATCTTGCCGCCTGGGAAAAGACACTTAATTATTTTGCATTAATACATTATTTTACATCCAGTATTTAAGTAGCCCTTCAAGTTTTTGGTTTTGCAAAGGAGCAGTTCCCAGCTTAATTTTCTGCTGAAAGAACTTGTAAACTAACCATTGGTGCTGATTAACAGAGCTGCCTCTCCCAGATACCTCCCATTCATCTCCCTACCGTGGGTACGGCTCCTTCTAGTGAGTCAGATTTGTTTGTCAGGAAGATTAATAAGCAGCTCTCTATGATTAACACTCTCTTACGGAGTTATTCAGATATTCTTTCCGTAACCTAACTCCTGATATGCTGACAAGGCATGAGATATGCCCACACGTTACATTTGACATAGTGTATGGTGACATGCTTCCACTAGGTTCTTATTGTGCTGAAACTCTTCAAGTCCTTTCCCGATTAAAAAGTGGCTAGCACATGCCAAGCAAAAATAAAGACCTTTTTTTTAGCCTATACCAAAACATCTGTGGTTTTAAAATCATTCTCATTTAAAAAGTTTCCTTCAGGTACAAAAAATGAGTATGTTATTTGCTCAGATCCTCCAGCCATCTAGGAATCTCTCTCAAGAGTTAATTACAACAACTTAAGATGGAATATATTCTTTACTCATTGCTTATTTAATTTGTTCAAGGCTTTATATTGCAGTACTTCCTACTTCCCTCTTTAGTCTAAATCATTTTACATTTTTCCTTAGCATTTCTACTTTAAGTACAGGACTGTACCATTTCGAGTGAATGAACATCTTTGTTCTGTAAGGTTTGATAAATGAGAACATTAGATATATTCAACAGCCTAATGAAGTTCCCCACCTTGGTTTGGATGCTGCAGATTGTTTATTTGATTATTTGGAGAAAAACCTCATCTTTGATAATGGGGCTAAACAATGCGTGGCTTCATTGATGTTTAATAGATAACAGACTTTAAACAACACTGTTGGAGTTTATCTTTTGTACTCAACAGCTGTGCAGTTTAAAAAAAACAGAAGTACAATACTGTATTGTATACTTGAATTACACACTTAGTTTAAGGGATAAGAATCCCAGCAGCAGATGGCATTCCAGGCTGTCATAGCAGGGGAAAGAAAAAAAAAAATAAAGCAGGCCAATAGTCTGCCTTGACATTATAAATCAACAGACTGGTTACTGCCGAACACATGAAGATTAATACATCAAAATCTGTGGGTTATTTCTCAGAAACGAAAGTAGGAAACACCTCGGTGTGGATGACATCATGACAAAACTGCCCTTCAGACTCTAAAGTAAGTAGACAGAGAAGCCCTTATTAATTGAAGTTTCCCTAGTATATCTCATTAAGTGCAATTAGGTTCTTGAGCTGTGTTTTGGGGGAGAAACCTGAGGACAGATTCTCCACTCCCAGGAAAGTCCAGCTGTTGTAGTATGACAAGGTATGGGAATCACAACTCCCAGGCACATCACCCCAGAGATGAGCTTCACAGCTTGACAGTGACACTGCTACAGTGGATCAGGGAACCATGAAAGTTCATATATCCAGTGTAATCATGTCTCATTCCAGGAGAGAGCCCCTCCCAGCCTAGTTTCAACCTCACAACAGACTCAGATTAGCTGAGGGGTTTAAATCCCTGGTCAACAAATAAAGGCATATGGTATGAGAAATCTTCCTTAGAGCTGGAAGGATTAATTCAGCTGAAATGAGTACAGTTAAGAATTTGGGGCTGGCAGTTGTGTGTTTGTTCTCTGTGAGAGAGTAACTGTGCTGCAGATTTGGACAGTGACTGCTAAAGTGTTGTATGAAAACCACTTTGAAAGTAAAGGCATCTCCAGCACTATAATCACCAACGTGACACAACACGAGAATTCACACAGAAGGGTACGAACACACAGCACACATTAAACTAATTACTTACTTACCACAGTTTGTCTGCAGCCTTCATGCATGGGATTTTGATGAATAGGTCTCAATAAACCTTGCCTTGGCAAGCAGAACACAGCTGCCAAGAATACAGCTCCCCAAAATTTAGCAGTTTGTCATCAATAGTATAATAAGACAAAAGAATTCAGAGTTAATTTGGACATGACAGTAGCAAACATTATCAACAGATCAGAACACATAATAAACTCCTAAGTGATCAAAAAAACCTCCAAAAAACCTAAAAACACATAAAAGAATTGATGAAAAAACACAAAAATTTACTGATTGCCTGAATCCCATTCTTGAGCCTCATGGAGCACTGATATTTTAAACAACACTTCTGAGTTTTCAGGACAATCCCCAGTCACGCCTTTTTTTAGATTTGCTTATTTCTATAGACTGTTAAATGCTGAAAAAAATCCTTTTTTCATCTTGAAAAGACAATATATTCCTACGGTTTCACTGTTGGCATAAAACGATGTTCTTTTTCCGTTTCTTTTGTTTTTCCGTTGCGTTTATCAAGATGTCTCAAACTGGTTCTGCACTGCCATTGCTGTCCTCATTACAGTAATTGCAACATAATTACATCTATAATTCACAGGTTGTAATTACAATATTGTAGTATAAAAAGATTATAAAATATCGAAGAAGATTTATAAAACAAATGATAGAGTGCACTGTGTAACACACCTACTATGTAACACGCCTATATCTCTTGGGCTGCCCTTTTCCAAAACAGGAGTTATGTTCATTTGTCAAGGGAATATTAATCCAGTGAGGATTTTCTTTTGGTTTTCATTCTATAGAGCACTGACATTCAAAACCTAAATGGTATTTGAACATTTTCAGTTGTTTCATCATTGCATCTTAAGGAAAGCAAATCTATCCTTTTTTTCAGATCTTCTAGAATTTGGGGTCTGTGGTTAGAAAATCTGTGATAAGGAAAATAATTTTTACAGTGAAAAATTGGAAGCTTTCACAGATTATGAACACTGTGAGTTCACACAACTATTAGGTCTCATCCAGCAAGATACAATTTTTCTCTATATATTATTATTGTACAACATTTGTACCATTCACAGATATTCAGTAGACATCTGCATTAATTTTCAATATTCTTGAGCTGTACAGTTCAGGCCATCATTCCTGATGTCAACATAACTTCCCATAATTTTTCAAGAGGATATCTCCTCTAAAATGGAGACTTAATACATTTTGGTCCTATTTATCATGATCTGAGTAGCTGAATGGCTACTTATCCATTCTATCTGAATGACTCTGTACTTCAGTAAAACAGCCAACAAAACAGAATCAAATAAAATGAACTATAAAAAATAAAAACACTTTTGCTGTTTTCCAATTTGTAATATCATAATTTTCACAGGCCAACTAAACAGTATCTTCTGCAGCTTTGAAATGTCACAGATTTTGATATATTTTAACATATTTTCAGTATTTTTTTCATCACTGAAAATTAACAGAAATAGCTATCTTCACACTTACTAAAATATTTTATATATGCCATTTGCATTAAAAGAGACTTCAGAGCATCTAATATTTTTGTTTCTTTATTTTTCAACACAGGTCAGAATATGGAAGAGTTTCTCCTGACTTCTGCATTCCTGTGATTATTATAACAATGCGTGTAGTGCACAGATGTGGCAGATTCCTCAGATGCATTGGAGTTAGACACATCCATCAGGGAAATCACATCACACTCCGTAGCGGAGGTGAAATAAAAACCATCCATTTAGAAGAGCTGATTGAACTAGGGATCCTCTGCTCTAACAGAGAAATAACTGCTGGCAAAATAGGTGAGACTGCTCTTCACTAATATAGAAAAATTACTAGAGCACACACAGTACCTATTTTAAGAGGAATCAAGCTGAAATCATCCAACTGGAGCTTAATGGTAATAAATGTACAGAAATCTTGTGAACATCCCCAAATAAGTGTCCCAAAGCCCACAGAATTCAAATATAGAGGTACATTAAAAATTACAGTAAGAAATCCACAGCTAATGCTTCTGAACTTCAGTTTATGATAAATAATATCAAAACCTATCAGATTAAATACATAACCCAAGTTTATTTTACTGGGCTACATAAATTTCCTTCTCTATTTTTCTATATTGTTGATTGGACATCATATTATAGATCAGTTATATGAAGCGATCTTTTAAATAATTACTCTAGAGTATGAAAATTCATTAATTATGCACCTTAAAAACAATACCTTGATTAACAGTTGGAGAATATTGAACAAGAGCATAGCCAAAGCTCTTTGCTATGTTTTATATGTTTTGTGTTGATGATGATAACAATATATGTTAAACAAACCTAACATGCTAATGATATAATCATTCTAATATCCAGTATTCATGTTTCAAAGTAAGTATACTTTTTAAAGGACTGAAAAACTAACAAACATGCTTTTTTTCTGCAGGAAATCTGTTTTATAGTGGGAAACTTAAAGAAAAAATAATGACTTCATTTTTTAAAAAAGTGATTCTAAATATATGCAAGAAAATTGAATGTTAATAAAGGAATTTTGATGCAGACACTGGTACAATGTGACACTGCGGTGTCTTGCTACTGACAGTGGATGCATTCAGAAAAGAAATCAGTTGAAAATGTTTAATAATAATGATATTGGAGCAACTTATCTATTGAAGCAGTCAAATCTCTGTTGCAGAAAATATTTAAAATAATATTAGCTATCTTATTAAACAATATCCTCTAGCTCAACAAGGAGTTGTGGACTTGATTTGAAATCAGCTAATAAAATTACACATCATCAGCTATGCCATGATCCATGAGAATTATAATATTGGTTTCCTTTGGTCTTCAAAGTTTAAGGAAAAAGTCACACATACAATACCACTGAAACTTTTACAAAAAATAAAGAACTCGCTTTCATTAGTCCCTGGCCATTTCTATTATGCCAGCTTTCAGTGTAGAAATTCTTCATTTCACTGTGTTTACTTTAGTAGGAGCCATCCTTTACAATAGTCATTGAGTGCACATACAGATTTGTGTTGATTTCAGGGAATTATGGTCTGAAATATGCTACAGTGCTCATCCTGAGTGCTGTCTTCCTATGTAAATCATCACAGTTGATCAATGGGATGAATTTCAAGATAAGATACCAATCAACAGGAGCTGGAGTGGAAGAATAAAACTCTCTACGATAGCTTTCCCTCAGATTTGCCTTCAATTACTTTTTTCCTCCTAAACATACAGGCATTTACTAAAAATGAAAAAGAACATGCTTTGAAATTTAAATTTTCCTACCAGTATCGAAATGCCTGCTTTCTGAAGTCTGAGAGGCACATTGCAGTGTTGTTTGTAACCACTTTATTACAAAAGAGACAATTTATTTGTATAATTAATCAGCTGAAATATCCCCAAGGGTTTCTTTTTTCCCCAGGAAGACACCTTTTGTTGTTTGGAAGTAATGAAAACATTTCATCAAGGCTTTCTAGTGTGATTGATAGTCTTTTCTGCATTTTGTTGAAGGCTTTCTGTCTGAATGGTGCGTTGAGCTCTTTATTCACTTTCAAGGGATCTGGAACATTGTTTTAATACTCTACTAGTAACAGGTGTTTCCCCTATAGGAAACCATTAGCTCCACATTTTTAAACAATGCAAATCTAATTTTTATTTCAGGCTTGAAAGTTTTCTGTTTTCCTTTTTTAGGATAGATTAAACCTTTAATAAGTCACAAATAAACTTCAGATCTTCATACAGACAACTAAAGGAACACCGAAGGCTTCATTCACTAAACAGGCTTCTAAGGATATTCCTAAACAAATGAACTTTCACAAAGAAATCTGCTTATTACTGATGTTTTTAACTCTTCTCTGAAAGTGTATATGGAAAGAAGTGGGTTTTTTCTCTTGAATGCTCAAACTGAAGGAGAACACAGATGAACAGCTGTTTATTGGTTTCAACAAACAATCTGAAAACATGGGAAGAAACTGAATAAAATGAAATTATTTTGTACTTCATGGCTACTCTTTGAAGCTACTCACAGGCTAATCTTAACCTGGAGGCTACACAAGACAGAAAAAAAAAGACAAAAGAAATTACTGTGATTATATGATGTTAAATCCAGCACTGACTAGTGAGTAATGATGCAAATACCCCTCTGAAGAGGTAGCTTTACCCCCATGATAACTCAAAGGACATGTGGCTTGTCATAAAATCTATGGAGAAGGGGATTTAGCAAAAAAGTCACTTTTTGAAGCCCCTAAAAACATCAAATAGACATTAGCAAAACTCAGTAGGGAAAAAATAACTGAAATGCATATAGGAGAAAGAAATTAATAATATATTTATTATGGGTAAAAATATATATTAATAAAGATAAATATAAATTTCAGGACCAGGTTGGATGGGACCCTGAGCAGCTTAGTCTATTGGGTGGCATCCCTGCCCATGGCAAGTGGGTTGGAAATGGATGATCTTCAAGGTCCCCTCCAACCCAAACTTTTCTACGATTTAATGAAATATATTTGTGTGTGTGTGTGTGTGTGAATACATAGGTATGTATGGGTTACTGGAAACTAACATAAAAAAGAGTAGAATTAGTCATGTGGGAGTATGCTTTCTACTGCATGTGTTATTATTGACTGAATCGTGTGCAACACATTTAATACAGAAAGTTGAGTTGGCTGTTGGTATTTCTAAGCATTTTGGATTATCTTGGATTTTTTACAGCTTGTCAGTGCATCAGGGGCTGATTTGGCCAGTGTGGCTGCCTCATTGACTCTACTGTATGCATTGTATCCCAAATGAAGCTATTTAATGAAGAGCGGAATGGAAATTCCCATGATAGTCATGGGATCATGTGCAGATTTGTCATCAATTAGGGTCTAAAGGTGGTTAAAAGAGACAAGTACCTTTTAAGTTTTAAAATGCTTGCTTGATGAAGCACAAATAACCATTTAAACTGAGAATTCAGGTATGTACAAATATATTCATTATACTTTTACTTCTTAAGATAAATGCTTTCATTACTACATGAGAAGTAAAAACATTGGAAAAAATAGAGGAACATGCCTTTAATCGATTTTTAATGTATATTGCTGTATAAAGCCATGAGAAACAGGATTGAGAAGGTAAGAACAGAATTCTAAACACTCAATTAATACAAATGACACTTTTAAATCTAAGGAGGTTTAAACAAACTAATTATTCCCAGCAGAGTGGATATTCTCTCACGCAATGTTGATGTTAGATAAAAGCCTAATCCTTTTCCTTCTACCTGTTAATCTGCCCATTTAAGATTGCTTGTTAAAATCATGTACTGCTTTCTGTGCAATCCCTGAACTGAATTATCAAGTGCAATAGTCAGAATAGATACATACATAAAAAATTGTAGTTTTTATAATCACAGTTTCATAGCATTGAAGTTTGGATTTTGCAGAGTGATGACTGGTCCTGGCAGCAGTGACATTGTTAGTGGATTTTTTCTTCATGTTTCATCAAAGATGCAAAATGCTGTCAAAAAATTATTCAGTTGCCATATAAGTGATGTTTATCCGAGACATTGTTCATACAATAGAAAGAATGTAAATAGGTTGTCACTAAAACTGCACTAGTAGACAGCTGCTGGGAAGACAAATTATGCACATAACTAATTTATAAAGGCCTTGTATACAAACAAGTGTTGCCTGAGCCCTTTATTGATTAAATTATTTAACCAGAAGTAACTTTATTTAGCTTTATACAAAGTACTAATCTACTTTTTTGGTTAAAAAATAATAAATGTAAAAATGTGAATCATCCTGAAAATTCCGAGCAACTTTGTTTCAGCTGTTTTGGAAAAAAATAGCAAATAAATTATATTTTGTGTATTTTTATATGTAGGTATGCACTTATCAAAACTTTTGCACTGAAAATTGTTTCCTTGTTTTCTGAAGACGTTTTTTCTGCTTCTTCTTGTTAAAATGACATTGGGACAAGGAGAACAGGGTTTGCTGAAGTAGGGAGGATGTTAATGATATCAAAGCAGACTTTTAAAACAACTTTTCCCTTTTCTCTCTCTTAAGAGGGACTCATTCCTATCACTTTTAATAATGCATTTTTCTCTCAGATATAATAGTAAAATAGCTTTCAGTCTCTCTTGGACCTGAAACAGGTATTTACTGGAATGACTCCTCAAATTCAGTCGTAGAGGACCAGGACTAGCTCCAGAGAGGTTTACCAAGTTGCTGACCCCTGGTTCACTCTGTAGCCATGGTTATGACAACAAATCCCCACAGTTTACTTGCAGAGGGAGCTCTGCTCACCCTCTCTTGCCTTGCATTTCCTTACATGCCCATGACCCCCACCATGCTTCCTTCCATGGCCTTGTGCTGCCAGGCCTACACCTTGTTGGCCTTTCCTTGCCATTCCTACCCAACCTTGCATCACCTTGCCATTCCTGACTATCCCTTCCTTTGCCTTCCTGACCCATCCGTGTCCTTCCCTTGCCCTTCCTACCACTCCAGTGCCTTGCATTGACTTGCTCACCCCTTCCCCACCTTGACTTCCCTAGAGCTTTTGCCTGGCCTTGCCGTGTGCTGTCTGTTCCTCTTACAACACTTATTGCATGGATTACCCCTCCCCTGGCTTCCCTTGCCATTCCTATCCAGCCTTGCAAATCCTTGTCATTCCTGACCATCCCTTTCCTTGGCCTTCCTTCCACACACCTTGCATTGCCTTGCTGCCCCCTCGGTAGCCTTCCCTTGCCCTTCCTTCCCTCCACTGCCTTGCATTGACTCGCTCACCCATCCCCCAGATTGAAATCCCTACCCATTTTTCCAGATCTTGCCTTGCTTTTCCTTGNCAAATCCTTGTCATTCCTGACCATCCCTTTCCTTGGCCTTCCTTCCACACACCTTGCATTGCCTTGCTGCCCCCTCGGTAGCCTTCCCTTGCCCTTCCTTCCCTCCACTGCCTTGCATTGACTCGCTCACCCATCCCCCAGATTGAAATCCCTACCCATTTTTCCAGATCTTGCCTTGCTTTTCCTTGTCCTTCTAGGACTCTCCTTGCCTTGCCTACCTCTCCTTGCTTTGCCTTGCAATGAGAGTATTTTTTATCTCTTCTTACAAAGAGATATGACATCCTTCGCAGGTTAGCTCAGTGCTTCTCCTATGCTGGCTGCAATGTGCTTCTGATCCTTCCCAAAAACATGCCACCCTGTTGTGGTTCAGGAATGCTGTTTCCCAGTTTAAGAGTTCCCACTGAACCCAAACCTCCAAACTGTGGGCTCCTCTCTCACTTCCCATTCCCCTGCCCCTTCCCCCTGTGGTGGGGCAGAGAGGAGAACTGGAGGAACAAGAGGCAGAGATCACGCGTCAAGATAAGAACAATTTACTGGAAACAGCAATGAGATAAGAAATGAACAGTAACAGCAACAATATTAATAAAAGGCTATACAAGAAAGGCAAATGATTCGCATGGAGAAAAAAATCCCTCACCACGTGTGAGGGACTGATTGATGTTAGAATAAGAATACCTCAGCATTGTTAGGATTTTGTTCTGACCTGTTCTGTTGTTTAAAATCTGGTTTTGCTAATGTTAATGGAAAGTACCAGAAAAGCTGCTCGTGTCTTGGCTGTGACAGCACGTGACAGCTTGTGCACAGAGAGAGGCTCTGTTTCTGGGCAACTCCCTCAGGGGGAAGAGAAGGGCTCTGTCTCTGGAGAGATTTCTCTGGACAGCCCCTCAGTGGGGTGGAGAAAGCCTCTGTCACTAGGAGGATTTCTCTGGGCTACTCCCCTCGAGAGCAGAGGGAACTCCTGCTGCTAAGGAGAACTCTAGACATCCCAATGATTTTCCTTGGATGATTGGCCCACAGGAGGGGCTATGGGGTATATAAGAAATTATGGACTGCATCACATTGCCTAGCACAGCCTGGAGCCCTAGAACTACCTCAACTCAAAGCTGCTCTCACCTTGCCCTGGCTGCCCTTGCCCAGCCTTCTCTGTCCCTGCCTTGTCCCTGCTCATCACCATGTCCCTGCCACCCTCTTAGCCCTAGCCTGTGTCATTGTCGCTGCTTCCGTCCTGGTGTCCTGCCATCTGCCACTGTCCTGCCTGCTGCTGTGTCATTGTCCTGCCCTGCCCACTCGCTGGCCTGCCCCACTGCAGCACCATCAAATTGGACTGACAGGACTCCATTAGATCCGTGGTGGTAACTCTCTCCCCCTCGCCCTCTCTCTTCTTCTCCCAGCTGTCTTTTTTTCCTTCCTTTGCTTTTGCCTTTTCTGTCTCCTCTGTTAGGGCCAATTTCTTGTTAATATACTGTTCACAGTATGTGTAATATCGACCTCATTTGTGTCTAATTTCACCCCAGGAATCTTTAGAATCCCCTCATGATTCCTTCTTCGGAATGTGACACCAGGCAGAAACAACAATACCCAGCTGGGCTGCTACGCTCCCCAACCCAGGTGCCGCTCCTTTATCCCCCTCCACCCCCAGCAATGACACATGATGCTATATAACAACAGGCCCTCCTGGCTACTGCAAAAATTAACCCTGTCCTGGCCCAAAGACAGTCCCAGGACTTACCTGGGCAGGAATGGCTTGTGCAGTCTTCCAGAAGAGGAAATTCCCAAATCAAAACAGGGCCCACCTCCCTGCAAGGCCCAGGGGGCTCCAGCTGGTGTCCCATTTTCCAGGAGGGTATTTTGCACACTGCACTGGATATTAGGCACCCCCAAGAACCTTTCATGACTGAGCACAAATAATGGAGTGTGAGCCTTGTGCCCACATTTCCAAATTTTTCCCTTTGTCATTCTTTGCTAGAAACAGTCTAGAATCTATGATGGTTGAGTACCAGGACTATATAATACAGACATTCTATCTTTCTGTGAGCCACATAATCCTGAGACTGTATTTTATACCACAGAACAAGTAGAGAAAAGAGAATCTTCTCCCCTTTTTCTCAGTACAAGAGCTGTATTTTGCTTCTTTTCAAATTTTGTATGATAACCAGCTCTGGAAATGGCTAATGACTAAGTCAAGCCTTTTGTCAAGGCTGGTCTACTTCAACAAATCTTATCAGGCTTAACCCTCAGCTGAGTGCCAAGATACTTATCCATGTTAAAAAGGAGGCACTTTGTCATACATACAATCAGAAATAAAGGGAACTTAGGGAGGGAATACCCTTAAGATGTTCACAGATCTATGACACATACAAGGTTACTAGAGGGTGAATCAAGATTTTCATGGCCCCTGTTTAAGACATAAGCATTTACTTTCCAACCTTTGCATTCCACTGAGTCTCATCATTGTTGCAAATGAGGCCATTAAGCTCTTTGGATCACAGGTAATGCGTGTGGACTTTCAGCAGTTGAAGAGTAGCTGTATCCAACATACCCAACATCACCTGGTTTCACTCTGCCTGTTTGGTGGGGATTTAGGTTTATTTTCTAAATAAAACACACAGCAGGACTTCACTGATGAAAGTGGAGCTTAAAGGCCAGTAGGTACAGAGAACATTTGATACTACTATTGGAACTGTTCCAAAATCCCTGGGACATTCATCTTGAATCAAAATTGGAGATACTTTCAGGGCACAGGAAATTGCCATATGAAAAATCAACTCTTCAGTCAAACAAGGAATATTTTATAGCGAGTATAAAGATAGTTTTAAAAAAAAAAAATTTAAACACACTTTGACCTTGTAATTTATTTTCACCATTATTTGAATTGAGGTTTTTCTTATTTTCCTCTGTAGTAGAAGTTACAGAATTAATAAAACTTGAATTATGCTTGTTGTCAAGGAATAAAAACAAATAAGTGGCTTAGGAATGATTATCCAAGAGTCTGATCAAGCTATTCAGGCTCTATTAATGTCTCTGCTGCAAAGTATTGTAATTAATACCTTATCCCTTGTTCTGCAACTACTTATTTCAGCCAGGTCTATTCAATAAGTCTACGTGGGAAGCACACTTGTAGAAGTTTAGGTAGAGTTAAGTCTTGCTTTAACATGGATACCAAAATTAGGAATGTCAGGGTGTTGCAGTCTATCCCAATATTTAGATCCCAGGAGGCAAGATGGGTTTGTTTCTGATCCACAGCAAGGTTCAGCACCTTGACTAGCTGGTTTAAAAGCCACGTGGTGGACAGAGAGCCCTCTGTCTATATGGAGCCCACGTGTAAATCCACTAGCTTGCATTTTGCTAAGTAAATTTCATTAACTATTTAAACTGTTTACACTAGCAATGATTTTGCCTTGATTAGGAGTGCTCTTCCATTAGCAGGGCGATTTACAGAGAGTCTGCTCAGCCTGACTGCTTCTATTTGCAGTATGAACCCACCCTGCTAAAAAAGGACTTCTGGTTCAAAAAGTTGAGTAAAAAAAAATCATTTCCATGAGGGAATAATCTCAAGATACATCCTAATTTTCTATATATAAAACTGATCTTTTTAAAATTGAATGCTATGTCAACACACATACATCCCTCAGTATGCAGCATAAATATTATATTAATAAAAGTAATTTCTCCCTGCTGAGGTCTCTTGAAATCAGTACAGCCACGTAAGGGACAGGTTTGGCCTCTTAGGTCTTATCAAGCCAATGAGCTAGGCAAATTCTGATATGGCAAAAGGAACTTAATGTCCAATTAAGAGCTCAGTAAGAATTGGAAAATTGAGTCATAATATAGCAGGTCTCTTACAGCTGGTAGCACCATATGCTCTTTCACCTCAGAACTACCCGTGGGCAGATCTCATAAAAACATATATTTGCATCACAGTGTCATTTTTCCATTCCTATTATTGCCACTACAAAACATGACCTTTGGGCAGTAATTAAATAACTTCCCTTCATTTCTCTTTTTCACCTGTTTTCTTTTGCCTCTGAGCCTAAAGCATTTGGAGTTAGTTACACATGCCAGCAGAAAAGGTAAATCCTATTTCTCTTTCTATGCATTTTATTTCTTTATAATAGTGCAGAGGTGACAACAACCTAAAATATTCCTCAGGCTGCTTTAAAGACAGCAACGACTTCCTGAATAACATCTAGCAGCAATTATGCAAATTTGTGCATATTTTTATACCATTCATTCAATACAGGCACAGGAAACTCTTTAAAAAGAGAATCCATAACGAGCAAAAAAAGGGAAGATGTTTGAAGACACACAACCATGAAAGAGAGACTGCTTTAATGTGAAAGTTTCCACAAATGTACAAAAACTCCAGTGGGAAAGGTTTTCATATAAAGTCAAGGAGAAAGAAGCACAAGATCAAACTGTCATCAGAAACATAGGTATGAAGTCATGCCAGAAAAAAATGAAGAGGGCAGCATTAAATTGGATTTAAAAGATGGGTAACAAGTTTTAAGTTATTAAAATGAGCAGACATGAGGTAGGCTGCCTGATATGTCTGATGGAAGCATTACCAAACCCTAAAAGTGACAGAGAAAACATTTAGAGAGATCATAAAAATGGGAATTATGTTAGTCAAGATGGAAAATTATTAATTCTATAGTATTTATTTTATTAATGGCAGACTATTGCAATGATAAGTGCTGACACATGATGATGACACCATGATTCGTGCCCCAAAGTTCTAGTGGATTCTTAGGTAAGCATTAAGACTTTACAGTTCCATTAGGTTTAGCAAAATCCTAATCTATTAGTACAGCATCTAGACCTTTGTCAGAATCATCAGAAGTGGTTTTGTTTTATTTTTAAAAAGACTTCAGCAGAATAGCCATACTGCTGTTGTAATGTACTTCTTCCATGATTTCTAAAATATATTTCTCTAAAACTGACTGCTAGATTTCATTCAAAACAATGTTATATTTCAGGTATTTTATCTGAGAATGCTGTGTGATGTGAAACATAAATAATTTTAATATAGCCTTTAAATCATGATAATTTTACTTTACCTTTTCTACATTTCAAAAGATCACATTTGGTTGCGGTGCACTGCAAATAGTTACCTGCTGAGCTGAATAATGGGAACAAGTGCTATTTAACCTTTGTTTTCATTTGTACTCTAAACGAGACTTTCATCTTCCTGGTGAGTTTAAAAATGATGACTAATACTTGTTAGGAAATGGGATTTCTTCCAAGTTGCACTGCTGCTGGACATTTCTTTTTGGCTTGACATGCTACACTTCAAATAATGCTCAAAGTTCTGAATTAGTCCTTGATAAATCATACAAACTTGAAAGTAAACCAACAACACAACCTAGAACAACAACCCTACAGAATGTCAATTTTTGGGGAAAAAAAAAAAAAAAAAGACTAAGAGGAAAAGAAGAAAAGAAAAAAATCAAAGTGACCTCCTCTCCCACACACTTTTGTCCAGCCTTGTACAATGACCATGAACTGAAATCCACCTCTTTGCTTTAATCCACCTAAGAATTAGTAGTGTTAGTCTTCTCGCACTTCTCTTCTGAAGACAGCCCCATCTGGGGTTTGTTCAGCCTGGAGAAATGATGGCTCTGGGAGGACTTTAGAGTACCTTCCAGTAACTAAAGGGGTACAAGAGAGCTGGAGAGGGACTTTTTACAAAGACATTGAGTGATAGGACAAGTAAAACAAGAGGGAATGGCTGGAGAAAGTAAGCAGCAATGTAACAGTTGTCATTCCTGTGGAAGCCATTCTCCAAACCAATAATAGCCTTCCTGTGCAACACTTTTAGTCCATCTTCTCACTTAAATAACACTGACTACATTTTTAGGATGTGCAGAAATATGTAATTGAGTCAGAAAATAAACTTTTTGCTTTTGTAACACAGTCCTATCAACACAATGCATGATTTATTTTATTGTTTGATGGGGACAGGAAGCTATTGGTAAAATGCTTAAAAAACAGTAGTTTGAATAATTCAAGTGGTCTAAAGACACCTATTAGAGTGTACAGGAGCCAAATTAAAACAATATTGCAGATTTTGTTGAGGTGGTCACTGAGGAGTTTAAAATACAACAGAATAGAAAAGGAGAAGGAACATTTGGGTTTAGAGGATGAAGCAACTACTCAAGTCTGCTGTGTGTGGATATGGAAAATCAGAACAGCATCTTGGTAGGGCTGCCTCATTCAGCCTTTACTTTTCTGGTATAGTAACTTATTCTGACAGTACTTTTAATGGTTTTACATCTTTAATTTCCACAAACTTAGGACGGAATGCTAAAGAAATTGCAATCTAAAAAATATGAAAAATGGAACAAAGTCTGTGACATGAAACTGCTATTGTAACATGAAAAACATATAGCATCAGTTTCAAGAATATTAGATCTTTAGATTTGCAAACTCTCAGATGAAACTGAAAATTTTGCCTCACAAAAACTTATGCCCACATGTATGGGAGAATTCTTTATAACTAAAACCAATTTTTTTTTTTTAAATTAAAATAATCAATTAGAAATTTCTAGATTTAGCACAAATAGGAAAAGTAACAATGTTATTTTACAGAAACATTATTCTGACAAATAATTTTGTTACTATGCAAGCACTTTATGTACTCACTTTCTGCAGATGTGCAAACAATAGCCCAAGATGAAAGGAAACATCACACAGACATTCTAGCCATTCTGGATATCAAGGGAAATGTTTTAAATATTTTCACCATAGGTCCTGTATTACAGCAGTCTCACTGGATTTAAAAGTCCTGCCTACACGTATGTACATGCTTACATAGAAACATACTCACACACAGTTATCAGACTTATCACACAGAGAGTTATGAGGGGGACACTGACTTAGCTATAAACTGAAGTACTGAAGACCGGTTTTGGATCTAGTTTGTTGTCAGGTCTTTCTCTGCTAGCTGTTTGAAAGTGTTTTTCTCATATTTGTTTTGCTTTTATGAGTACATCACTAGGAAGAGCTTTAAAAAGTGCTTTTAAAGTATCAGAAGGTAAAATTACTCTCTTGACAGTATTGGCTCCCAGAACAGCATGATTTGTTGTTATATTTTACCATCAGTTTGGTAGGGAATAAGATTGCTGCCTTTCCTCCTTTCAGAAATACGCAGTAGAAGAATTAAGGCTTTTTAAATGTGGAAAAAAAATAAAATAAAGTTAACAAAAATGTAAAAGAAAAATGTAGCTGTTGGTAGTCTTAACAGCAGCAAAAAGAGAAAAAAAAAGGCTGTCAGCATTTCTTGATGTCATATATTTCTAAGAACCCACTGGGCTAGAGGAAAGGCCCTATCCACATTCATACCCACCGAGGGCCACCCTGCTGCTTCTTTACACCTTTGCCAAATAACCCTTCTCTGACCACAGGGAATTCCCTGGAGTTTAGGCCCAGATAAATCAGCACCATTTACGTTAACTGCAAATTTTCACATGTGCTCAGGTTTTCTCCTGTATTATGCATACAGAGACAAGCTGGACTTCAACCCAGAGACAGATTTGCACTTGAGTTTGGGGTGCCAGCCAGAGGGAATAGAAGTGCTTTGTTTACACCTTTTGCACTGGGCAAGTAACTCAAACTGCACTCCAACATTATTTGCCTTTGAACATGACTTGAAGCATTACTTGCTTACACTGTTCTCTGCTGTGGCAGAAAAGCTACTTTTTCGTGACTCTTTGAGTTGATTAATACTGAGAATCCCAGGAAAGCTGATGAATAGTTTCTTACCGGAAGAACAGGAAATGATAAAATGCTTCCCAATAATGAAGGTCTTCCATTCCATGAAACATACTACAAACTTTATTAACAAATAAACTCAAGGAAAGTAAGGTTTCTCAGTCTCAGTTTCTCTCTCTGCCTTTCTCTTTTTCTCACACACACTTTTTTTTATCATCACATACATGCGTGCTTAAATCTGATGTTAAGACAGTTTGTTCTAGTGATAATGTAAGCAACATCACTCATCCATGGCAAGACAGACTATTTTACCCTTTGAAGTGCAACTCCAGCTGCAATATTTGCACCTGCTGGTTCACAAAAAATTATTCTGACTTCTTTTTGTAAGCAAAACTACTTACCTTGATAACAGAAAGATATTCTGCGTGTTTACTAAATGTTCACATACCAAATTCACTGTAAACTTGCCATTTATGTGTGAGTTCACAAAACATATTTATTCCTAGAAGTAACCAAAGACCTACTTGAACTGTTTCACTGTGTTTCACTTCAGGTCTGCAAATTCAAAAGAAAAAAAAAAAAGAAAAGCCCAAACTCAAGAACCATGGTCATTATATAATTAAAGAGACACAAAAACCCACCAAAAACTTATTGTGCATCTTATTGTACACTTGACAACCAAATTAATCTATTCAGATTCCATTTTAGAAAGTTTTTCATTAACCGTAGAAGCAGCATTTCCAGAGTACTATTTTACACACTGCTATCATCTTGCTTCCAGTATTATAATTCATAAAACAAAAGACAAAGCTGCAGAGAATATGAATACCTTTTTTCTTTACATTACTGCTGACATCAAGTGTATTAATAGGAAGCAAATTATAAAGAAAGAAAAAAAATTTTGAAATGGAAATTATTCAAAGTATTCAAATCACTCATGCTTGGAGCTCTAAAAATAATTTACAGTGGAGCAAAAGGACAGTTCAGTTGACTGATAAATATTTTGGGGCAAAATGTATTTTTCAAAGCAGATTACAAAGATAAGGAATAACTAGGCAGTAGAGATCCCGTGGCTGAGCAAGGAAATCATAAGTCTAGAAAGCTTGAAAACAACATTATTTCAATTTCCTTTACAACTGTATGACTTCAAAGTTTCCAGAAGTAAGATTTGTAATCTTTTGGCTGTCAGGCTATAAATAACAAGAAGGCATGGAACTAAGGAAGGAGTAGCAGGCATGAAGGAGAGTGCAGAGATGGGGCTGGACATGGAGAAGGTGGATGGATGGATGGATGGATGGATGGATGGATGGATGGATGGATGGATGGATGGATGGATGGATGGGTGGATGGCTAACTGGGGCTTCTCTCCTTCAATCTAAACCAGCCTCCCTTCTAGGACTGCTCACTCCTGAGGAAACGCTCTAGTCCTTGTCTAACTCACCTGGAGGAAGTTGTCCCATCTAGGGAATATTAGCTCTTTCCATACAAAGCAAAGAAAAAAAACCCCAACCTCACAGATTTCTTACACAGGACACTGAATCAAAAAATGGATCAATGCTCAGGGCTGAGCACTCACCTGGGCCTGCACAGGAGAACCTTGCCTTTGCATTCGCAATTACTTTGGTAGGAGAACATGATGGAACTAAATTTTAAAGGGCAAACCATTGTTCCAGACTGTTTGAAAAAGAGGTTTGCAATGGAAAGAGTTCATGTTCTAAATATAAGGTCTCAAATTGTGTAACCTGAAACTTACTGTTAATTAAAATGGGTTCTGCTATAATTGCAGTAACTACTTGGGTCATAAAAAATGGCTTATTATGTGATTTCTAATACATATCTGTTTACTGAGTTAAGAACTTAATACAGTTTTATAACAGGTCCACTGATTCTGTACAAAAGCCTTGATTTACAGCAGTGGTGACATGAGGTAAGGGTTATAAACCTCTCCACAGTGTGGTGACTTACATAGGTGAAAGAAGCCTTTAGCTGCTTATATGATACTGGTTACAAAGACCTTAAAAAAAGGCTTCGTCTGTAAGATTACCTATATCATGCAGATAAACAACACAGCTGCCTGTTCTGCACACTAGCTTATCTTAAGGGCAGAGTTTAAGGAAAAAGAATCTTTAGATAGGGTGTCCATTTTAAAATATGTGTCAAACCCCCCCACTCAAAGTGTCAGTTTTATATCTGGGAAACTTCTTGTCCTCCTCAGCAAATACTGAAGACTGCTCACTCTAAAAAGGGATATTCAGCAAAAGAGACGTTAAATGAGTGCCTTTTATGTCAAGCTAAGAAGCTTGGTTGTTCTAGGTTTCCTTACTCAATTCATCCAGCTCAATTCCATTTACCACTTCAAGAAATTCAGATGTCCTCTAATATCAGACTCTGAAACCGGTGTTTCTTAATGCTCAGTTGTCTGAACGCTTAAAGTCAGTAAGAAATAATTAGAGGATGGATTTATTTCTAATTACCTTAGGAAAATAGAAGTTTAATACATTTCTTTTTAATATCTTAAAATCATCCAGATGCGAATCACCGCTGTAGATTAAAATGACATCATTTAAGTACATTATAAATATATAGATTCAATCCAGAATAAAGAAGTTCATAAAATTGAACTGGAGCAGTCAACTTTTAGTTCCTGATAGTGAATATTGCAGTGCTTTCCTTTGTCCCTAGTAGCTACTTCTGCCTATACATCTACTAAGTTTGTAATTTTCGTGGTTGCAAGTTTAAAGTGCTTAAAGTGTCTTTCTTCAAGTGGATGTTCACTTTACAGAGTGATGCTTTGTCATGACAGAGAAGTGTTGCTTCTCTTCAACATTTTTGCCATGGAAACCCTTCCTACCTCTACCTGCCCTTCCTCCATACCTATATCGGAACATTGATATTAAAGATCTTTTTTCAGAATTTTCAGCATTGTGTCTGTGAATTTCAAGGCTCAAATATTTCAGTTACTAGCACATCATAGCATTAAGTACAACAGTGATACCAGAAATTATGTTCACAGGATGCTGCCAGTCTGTGATGTAGCTGCTGCTTAGCTCAGTATTCAGACTTCCCATCTAGTGTTGGTTTCCCAACTACAGCAAAACTCAACATTTGTGAATGGAGCTCCTTTCCATATGCTGCATGGACCATGCCTATTGCTGCTGTGCACTTCACAACAAAATCATAGATGAGATTGCTCAGCTTCCTGTCCTCTCCCAATCTGCACAACTGGTGTGTCACTCTGAGCCAGTTCTAACCTTTATCGTTCTGACTGACCTCAGTTTTCAGTTTCCATGGCAGAGAAGTGCAAAGGGAGAGTATAAGAACTGAGGAATTTTATCTATATAGAATGTGAGTTCTTCAATAACAATTTTTTGGCCTGTCCTGCAGCAGTGGAAAATAGCGTTACATAGGAGAAATTAAACTTTTCTTCTCTCCTACTTCATCACATCTCCACTCATACAGAGGATTTAATTTTCTGCCCTGTTACCTAAAAGGTTCAATATTTTTAGAAATAATTTATAAATCAAATGCACTCCACTATTTGGCCAAAAGAGAGAAATGTAATCTCATATGCAAATGAGAAACTGGACTCACATCTGAAGCCTCAGTCCTCAAAAGACAAGAAAATCACGAGCCCCTTAGCTAATGCAACAAAAGCTTATCACAACTTGCAATTGTTCTTGATCCAGAATTATTCCTAGCATGCCTATGCATTCAATGCCTATTCACAGCACAGCATTGCACAGACACAATACTGATGTTTTTCCTGCACTCTTTTCTTCTCCTATGGCCAATTAATAACTCCAAGTATGTTATATAATTAATAACTCCTGACCTGTTTCAGACTACTCATGCTATGACTACGATGAATTTTAGGCCTGGATATTCATGAAAGATACTTTGAAAACAAATTTTCTTAAACAATCATCTAAGCCTAAATGCAAAATATGCCTCTATTTCCTGTAGGAGCCAGGAGGCTCAAACCATGCACTGTGTTTGTACTAAGGAAAATCTTTGTCAGGTACAATAAAATAAGTCGGACTATCAAGTCTCTTACAAATATATAATTAATTGGAGTCTTAAAAGGGACGAGGAGACCTGTTTAGCAAAATGAAAAGGTTATGAATTATTTGAAACTGGGGAGGCAAAACCAAGATGAGCCAACAGAGATTTGCAAAGAACAAATCATGTTAAAATTGGCTCATTTCCTTCAGCAACACGGTATCCAGCTATGTGGTTAGGGAGAAGCAATAAGCATCGTGTACCTTTCCTTTAAAACATGACATTATTTCACATTACAATCTTATAAGCTAGGGAAACATGGTCTAGATTGAATTGCTATAAACTGGGTGCACGAGTGGTTGGATAGTACCTCCCAGAAGACTTGCCAAATGTT
>VZTA01024040.1:7329-25339 GCA_013398855.1 Mohoua ochrocephala | reverse complement strand
CTGGTTTTGTGGATTTGTGTCTGTGATCTTTGGGGTGAAAAGTTTTGTATGGCAACATCAGTATGCAGACTTGTTTTGAACAGGAGACATTGTTATTTTTAATGGCAGTTTTTAAGTGTGTCAGGGATTTTTAAATTATTTTTCAACTACTTCAGAAGTCTTGAATGGATGATTCTTTTAAATTTTAGATGCTGATATTGAAAGAAAACTGAGTAAATCCTTTGCGAATACAATTTTTTCTAATAAAAGAAGTTTCTATAACCAAAATATTTATAGTAAAATTAGAGTTTGAGGAGCTCAGTTTCAAATGGGGAAAAAAAGAGTTTTGCTTAAAATTGGAAACAATAAATTCCCATTTCTTTTAATGGTAAAAATGCCAGTTAGTCAAAGACAATCGATTCCTGTTCTTTTTCTGGTTCTGTTTTTGTAGAGGTGCTTCCATATTTTGTTACCAGAGAGCTTTACAACTTCTGCAGCATCCTCTTCTTGCCAACCAAGCTATAAAAAATATCTCCATGCTTTCAAGGGAAAAATTTAAAACAGAAACTGAGAATTAATATTCTCCCACTTCTCATATTATTGCTTTTAATAGAGAAAACACTAAAGAGTTTTCAAGTTGTGGGTCCTGATGAAGCAATGTTGTTAATCTCTCAAACAGCCTGATATAGTTAATAGGGATGGAAAAATCAAACACAGACAAACAAAGGTATTCAGTGCTGGCAGAGCAAAGAGCGAAGTGCTGAAGAATAAGCGGCAGTTTAAGAATTGTTGCCATCCCCAAAATGTTTGGATGTGGGTCAAGTCCTAACAACAACTTGAGACTCTTTTTCTAGTGTCCAAGTGGAAATGGAAACCTCAATATTTAATCCTGCATCTTCATAAATGGTAGTTAGAATTAACAAAGTACTGGCAAAAGAGTAGTAATATATCTTCTTTGAATAATGAATTGGAACATGGAGGAGTAGGGACAGCGGATTCTGTTCATTCTCAGAAGCTTCACAACAGAGAATCGGGAGCTACTCACTGACCAGTATTTGAAGGACAGGTTTTATAAACCTTAGCTCATTACTTTCATACCGGTTTTGCTGGCAACTATATTTTGTCATTCAATAAGTATCTGTTCTCAGGTAGAAGTGGTTTTTATGATATTTTGTAAATTGCTAATGTTGCAAGTTTTTCTGTAGCAGAAGTGCATTGTGTTGCTGTGGCACTGCTGAGTTTCATGTGCTGCTGCGTGCTGCTTCAGAGGTCTAACTCCTTTGGCCTTCGGTTTTATACTCGGCGCACACGAGGTACGAGCAGCCTGCTGGTGCTCACCTTATCACAGAGTGCTGCTACAGTATAAACTAGCTAAGAGGCTTGCCAGACCAGTCTGCATAGGCTGATATTAAGTCTTCCATTAAGTGAGACAGACTGGATTACTGATTTTGGAATTGATGATGGATGAAGAAGCCACAGAGAGATGACATTGCTCTAAATTTGTAATACTGAGATTAGGGAGTTTTTCTCTGTAATGTTATAGTAATGGGCATTTTTCAAAGACAGAAGGAAGAAAAGATTAGATTTGGTGCCTACATGTTGAGGGAGGTGGAAGGGAAGAAATAACCACAGCTGAAGTTCAAATTAAGGTTTCAGAAGGTGCTAAATACATTGGAACAAAAAATAGAAAGCTTCTTCACCTCAAATTCATCACCAAGGACAGAAGGATGGTTTTATAATTGAGAGTGTCAACTCTGCAGTACCTGTCACTTTATCTGTCTGCAATATGCCATACACATTTATAGTGATGTATAAGTAATAATAATAATTTTGTGCTTGAAGCAAAAGATATGGATTTAGGCAATCCTTTTCATACCCATCTTTGACACACATTTTTTGTGTGACCCATGGGCAAGTCAAATTTCTACACCTCTCTACACCTTCTACACCTTGGAAAATGGGATTAATACTGTTTTCTTTCTGAGGAATGTCGAGAGACTGTAACAATAGTGGCAATTTCTCGTGAGAGCCTGAGCTAAAGACACACCAACATTGTATTTGCTCCCAGTTCTTCCCAGGGAGAGACTTCCATTTCTGAAACTGCCATCCGGTGCTGACTCTTACACAGGGTCTGTGGTTAATCACCAAAGCCCCAGCCTTGTTCTGTTAACATGTTTTACTCATATGAAAGTTATAACTGAAAGTTCAAAAAGTAGGTGTTGTATAACAGATTACGGGGATGCGGAGGACATCTGTCCCACTCAGTGAACAGGCCTTGGAACAGATGTCTCAAATTTCTTCAAATCCAGAACATGCTGTCCATTTTTCTGTAATAAACAGAATTTTTCCTCTCTGTCACTGAGCACCTAAGTATTATCTTTAATGCATAAAATATGTAAATTCTTAAAGCATCATTTTGCTCTTTAGTGAGTTTAGATATTACAAAACGGTTTAATTATAAAAACAGACAGACCTAGTCCTGGGACCTGTGCAGCTAGAAATAAATGTGCAATCAAAACTGCAATTACCTGCAGAATTTAGTGTAAACAGATCAGCAATCACATAACAAACACAGGCTAGTTTGCATTCTGATATGAATACAGTTAGATCCAAAGCAATTTTCCTTTATTTATCTTAGCTGCTCAGCATAAATAAAGCAAGGGCATTGAAGCAATTAGCATAATTAGAGTATCGTGGTCAGGCCCTGTGTGATTTCTAGAGACGTTTCACTTAAGAATTCTTTTTCCCGTACAAGAGTTTCCCTGAGCCACTAAAATATCGCTTTGGGCATTTTTGTATTTCAAATTTGCAAGTTGTCAGTTTGAAAAACCCTTGACACACGGATGTGAAAGCATCTCACAGACAACCACAGAAGGTATACCCTCAGCTTTTCATTACTAAGAAACTGGGGAATTTCCTTTTTCAGCTCTTTCTCCTTCTTGACGTTTTAACCCTAGAAATGTCAGGTTTAATTATTTCAGGTACCACCCAGCAGACCTAAGGGTTAAAAACAACCTGTTCCCCCAAAAGGTGTGACATTTATGCCACTTCAGGGGGTGACACTTGTAAAGAAAATTTCCAGCATTCCCATGACACCCTTCTTGATTCTTTTATTTGCTTGTCTCCGCTAGCAGCACTGGAAGAGCATGTGCGGGAAGAGGTGTTTTTACTTCCACAATACCTAGAACCAGCTTTTTACCAGTGCCTCTACTGTTGTGATTGCAGTTGGAGAGCTGAACTAATACCAGGCTGTGGGACCATTGCTGGATGTTTATAGGGTGAGTGCAGAGTAGGAAAATCATAGGAAGCTTGTATTTTTTTTTAGGAGACACGCCATGTTCTCTACCAGAATGGGTGGTGGATGCAAAGTACTTGTCCTAAAGTACTATTTGCAGGTGCCAAGGCCAGCTTCAAGCATGGGAACAAAGTGAATGTGAATGGGAAAAGAGAAGGACTATATCTTCTCCTTTTTTTTCAATTCCATTTTTCTCCTTCATTAATGAAAATTTCAACAAGGAAATAGTAAAAGATGTAAAAATTACACTGGGTTTCTTTCATCTTTATAAATTGAAAGGGCACCTACTGTTTCCAGAAGGACACAATGGATTTCTGGGCCAAGTTGTGACACAGTGGACTTCAAGAGCATGGGCTGGCTACAGGCAGCATGTATACTGTACAATTAACTGTTAAATGTTGAAGAGATTTTGATTATTAAATTAGGTCTCCTATAATTTTTAAATTGTCTTTGTCAGTGCTTTGAAATCTCTCTCTTACGCAGAGGAACTTGTGACCTCATTTATCACATTCTTCTCCTTATTAGCACGTGGTATCAGAGATACCAAAAAGGGGAACCTAAAAGGCAGAATCAGAACGTAAGCCATGGGTTGGAGGACCAAAATATTTAGAGTAATCTGATCCCTTTTTAAAGAATGTTGTTAAATGAAGAATTGCAAAAATAATAATAGAGCCAGGGTAAAGAACAGTTGTGAATGTACTTTGACTGTAATGTCTCTGAACCTTTCAGGGTGAAAGTGTTTCTCCTATCCCTGTCCTTTCAGCCCCCTTCCATTGCTTAAAATGTGTAATAGACAGTTTTAAAACCAATCAGTTTTGCATGTTTGTCATTCTTTCTCTTAAAAGAACCTAAAAAAAAAGAAAAGCACCAATTAAGTTTATCCAGGCCAAAACATTTTTGCTCAGAGTGTAATAATCCCAGTAAATTAATGCCAATACTGTAGGGCCTACAGAGAATTTGAATAGCAAACACTTCTATAGTTTTTTGAAAAGAAAAAGCTTTAACTGCAGAAATGTTCTGTCCTTCTGACTGCATTTATCTTGCTGATTAGTGATAATGGAAAATCTAGCAACAGTTTACCACAGAATATTGGAAACCCTCCAGGCAGTCAGTTGCAGAAGCAATAACCCCTTAAAATAACGTAGGTAAGTCTGTCTATGAGTCAAGGGGCAGTGTGGGGATGCTGAAAAAAGTTAAAGCTTAATAGTTAAAGACACTAAAATAAGTCTCTTAATGACAGGGATAAAGCAGCATGACATCTTTAAACTGGGCTGCTAGATGAGTTTATTTATTCTTTCTTCCCAGTAATTTGCACAATGTTAGTTCTTTGAATGCAGAAGCAGTGCCTTGAAGATTTTTTTAATCTGTCAAAGACAACAAGTCTTTATGAGTGAGCGTACTTTGTTTTCTCTCTTTTTATTCTATATATATGTCTGTACTATGTGTATAAATAAAAGTGAGGAAACAAATGAGTTACAAGTTACAGAAGAGTAAGTTTTTTTCTTCCGTCTTCTCTTTAGCATTTGTCTTTTCTATTGGAAGCTCTGGTAGTGAAAAGGCCAACCGTCCACGGGTGAAATTCTCCCCTCTGCAGCAAGCCAACACAAGGTCTGCACACTCTTAAAGTGCAAGTCCTTTGTTGTTGTCATGTTTTCAGGAGATTCTGATTTTTGATGCCTTTTCCTTTGCTACTTCTGTAATTCTTTGTTTTTTGGTTGTTTTTTTTTCTTGTGTATAGTATAGATATTGCTATTTTGAGTCAGACTTGCTGTCCAGTTAGTATGGTGTCTTGTCCACCAAATAGCCAGTAGTAAACACTTTGCAGGAAGGGCAGGAAATGTCAGATTAGGTAGATCTGAGTTAATCTATCCCTTGTTAATTTTCCCCCTAAGTTCTTATATTCAAAGTTTATCTTAATAAACCCCAGACACAATGTTAACATTGCTTACAAAAATTGCCTTTCCTGCAAGGGCTTTCACTCCTTCATATTCACTATGTATAAAAGTGTAGCTCCAAATAAAGAAGCTGTGGGACAGTTGAACTCTGTGGGCAACATGGCTGAACATCTCTGTTCTGACAGCTCACCAGAAGAAAAGCGAATGTTGAAAACAGCAAAAGGCTATTATTTAAGGCACTATTAAAATTTTGCCCAGCTCCTGTAAAAATATGCCTGTGTCCACTGAGCAGAATGTATTATCTAGGCTTCTGTAAAAAATGAAATGTATTTCAGATTATATCAAGTTTGTTGGCATCAGTATTTACACTGTTCAGTATTCTGCCTTTTGGTGTAACTAGGTCAAGAAATGTGAAGATATGGCTGGAGTCTACTCGGGGCCAGCTCTGAAAACCTTAGCAAGCTCCTGGTGACTGTTTAGAGTCCCAAATATTAATAGATAACATGAGAAAAAAGAAAATTTTGATCACCCTTTACTATGCAAAGCTTCAGTCCGCTAGCTCTCATTCAGCGCATAACTAGTGCTGTTGTTTTCTTATTTATTGCCCCATGTCTTAAAGTAATCACACAAGCAGTAGTTCTTGCTTGGTTGAGTGTCCAGTGTTCCTCCTCAGTTTCTAGAAGTTTATATAGTATTTAGCAGCATGTTATGCCCACTATCCATTTATCTGCATTTGATTCCTCATAGTGGGAGATTGATTTTAACTTGGCCCTGCTGCTTTTAAATCCGTTAATAGCGTAGCCCCTGGCTCCATCTGAGGCCTCCTGTTCGACCCTCATCCTTTCAGGTGTTCCGGCTGTGACACCACTTGCCATGTAGGGAATCCATCATCACTCACACAAACTTTGGCAGGTAAATTGTGGTTTTACTCTTTATTCCCAGCGGTGAGGCACTTGCTCCCTCTTGACTCAGTAATTTCCACAGACACACACATACGCGCGGGTTTTCTTCTTGCAGATGAACCTAAGCTGGTATGGCTGGAACGTTTTCCCCTTCCACAGTCAAGAATATCTCACTCCTTTTATGAAGATGGCTAACATATTAGGATTCATGTATAACTTCTCTAGAGCATCACCCAGTTGCTTAAGAGAAAGGATTTAAATCTCACTACATAGCAGCACTGATCTGGTAGAACTTAACTTTTTCTGATGTTGCCCTCAGTTAATGGGAACAGCCTTATTTACCTTATATCAGGCAGCTGAAATAAAAACACGGGTGTGTATTTACCCTTAAGGCCTTTAAGTCATTTTTACTGCCACTGTTGGACTTTTGGGCATCTAATAGCCGTTACAGAACTTCAGCCTGCCCTTCAGTCTTATATACCCTGGTTTGTGTTTCCTTTTGTTGGATATCCAATTATACTTGCGAAATTAGGATCCTTATCTAGTGAAGATAATTGTTGTATTCAACATCGATCAGCGACAATAATGATGTGGGCACTGTTAGTGGCTACATCTTCTCCCTTATTCTACAGCTTCACGAGGTAATTTTGAAAAATGAATTAGTGTTTATGAAGCACTCAGATGCTGTAGTGATGAGCATCATGGAAAAACCCACAAGGAAGCTTGTAATTCTGTCTTCAGAGCATGGTTTGCATAGAATGCAGTGAATAAGGCCTAGGGCCACACATTGAAGACTGAGGAGGAAACAAAATATCAAATAGCTGTTCATTAAGGCAGCATTATCTATTACATGCAATAAATGAGGCAAGAGTTCCAGTGGAATGTTTTTTTTACTTTGCAGCCCTCAACTTTACAATCTTAATGCTTTTCTTTTTGCAGTGTTCTGGATGTAATTTCTTATGATCCACTAATAAAAATGGAAAAGTCAGGAAGTCTTGCTGAAGCCAGCATAGTTTGTTGAAAGAGATATAGTTTTAGGTTAATTACATGTATTTTTTGCCATTTGAACAGAGTAACTAAAATAAATTAACATTTTTCTATGTGCTCTAGCATGAGGGGAGGAGAAGACTGGGTATTAGGGAAAAATTCTTCACTGATGGTGTGGCCTATCACTGGAAAAAGCTCCCCAGGGAAGTGGTGATGACTCCAAGCTTGTTGGTGTTCAAAAACTGTTTCAACAACTCTCGTAGATATATGGTTTAACTTCTAGGTTTCCCTGTGTGTAATCAGGAGTTGGACTCAATGATCCTCATGGGTCCTTTATGGCTTAGAGTATTTTATGATGCTAAAATTTGCCAATATCCTTCCTAGCTTTGCTGATACTAGAAGAGTGGTTCAAACTGAAATTTGTGGGAGCTATTCCAATTTTTGTAAGAAAATCTGCTACACTGGGAAGATATTTCTCACTTCTATTTCATGGGGCCTAAATAGTCTAGCCTATCCTCTCTATCTTTCTCTCCCATTTCCAATACTCATCTTCCCAGTGCCTCACACTTTCTCATTCAGGCTGTCAGTATCTCCCACAAGCTCCATTTCCATTCTCTTTACCAGCCCTGATCTTCTATCTGCATCCTAGGTACTAGGATCTAGATGGTGCTAGATCTAGCTCCATTTGCCTAACTCCTTCCTTGCCATGTTGATTCCTATCAAAGAAGATTCAGAGCCCTCTGAATTTGGACCAGGTGATTTGAAGCTCTTTTCTCAGATTATGAAAGAAGCCCAAATAATTTTGGCTCCTAGACTTATTAATCCTAGACTCATCTGTATACTTAATCTTAAGGTGTCTTTCCTTCTGTCAAGGGACTCCATTCCCTGCCCAGGCCTCTGCAGTTCTTTGCCTCATTCTGTTTCTCCTACACAAAATCTGATTCGTGCATCTGTCCTACTTAGGCAAGACAGGTTCTTTTTCCAAGATCACTGGAAGAGATGTGATGAGGCAAATGCCTGGTGTTAGTTCTGATGGAGACATACCACTGACCTAATGAAAATTAGAGGTGCCAATGCAAGATCTGGTCACGTGCCAGCAGTCTCTAGCAGTCGTTCTGTGTGCTTAAATGGAATCATTAAGATATATAATTTTTTTCTTTGTTATCTGCACTTTAGCTAGAAATTTAACAACACTTGTAAATTGCAGTTTTACTCAGGAAATCAGAACTTGGTTGAATGAGAGCAGATTTGAACAGAACAGTTTAAAGAAAAAGTCATTAGAATTTTTTCACATGGGCAATGTTATAGTGTCCCCACCACACTTTTGAGAACAGTTAAACCAATTTGACTGAATTGTCCCAGAAATTCAGGCTGCAACCGGTACCAAAGAAATAACAGATATAAAATCTTGCTTGCAGAATGGAATGTACACTACTCCATAAATGAAAACATGTAAAATTTAGAAGATAAAAAAAAATAGAATAATAGAATAATTAAGTTTGGAAAACACCGCCAGGATCTATTGAGTCCAACCTTTGACCAAACATCACCATGTCAACTAAACCAGAGCACTAAGTGCCATGTCCAGTCATTTCACCATCCCTGGAAATTGAACACTTCCAGGGATGGTGACTCCCATCACTTCCCTGGGCAGCCCATTCCAATGCTTAATTACCCTTTCAGTGAAAAAATGCTTCCTGATGACCAACCTGAACCTGCTCTGGAACAGCTTGAGGCCAATTCCTCTTGCCCTGTTGCCAGTTGCCTGGGAGAAGAGCCCAACCCCCACCTGGCTGCAACTTCCTTTCAGGCAGTTGTAGAGAGCAATAAAGGCCCCCCCGTGAGCCTCCTTTTCTCCAGAGATCCGNCAGGCAGTTGTAGAGAGCAATAAAGGCCCCCCCGTGAGCCTCCTTTTCTCCAGAGATCCGTGGTGGAGCAGAGACCCACCTGCAGCCCGTGGAGGAGCCCCTTGCCAGAGCAGATGGATGCCTGAAAGAAGGTTGTGACCTTGTGGGAAGCCCACACTGGAGCAGGCTCTTGGCAGGGACTACAGACCCATGGAAAAAGGATATTTTTGAACCATGCTTGAGCAGTTCATGAAGAACTGCATTACATGGGAATGACTCATGTTGAAGAACTTTGTGGAGGATTGTCTCCCGTGTGAGCAACCCCATGCTGGAGCAGAGGAAGGATTACTCTCCCTAAGGGGGAAGCAGTGGCAGAAACAATATGATGAATTGACCATAACCCCCATTCCCTCTGTCCCTGCACCACTGGGAGAAAGTAGGCAGAGAATCAGAAATAAAGTTAAGCACAGGAAGAAGGGAGGGATGAGGGGAAAGTGTCCTACTTCTCATTATCCTCTTCTGATTTTGATTCGTAATAATTAATTTAATTTTGCCCATGATGGTAATTGGTGACCAATCTCTCCCTGCCCTTATCTCAACTCACGAGCCTTTTGTTATATTTTCTCTTCCCTGTCCAGGTGAGGAGGGAAGTGACAGAGCAGCTTTGGTGGGTGCCTGACCTCCAGCTAGGGCCAAACCACCACACCTAGTCCTGCTGGCCACACTATTTTTGATACAGGCCAAGATGCCATTGGCCTTCTTGGCCACCTGGGCACACTTCTGGTACATGTCCAGCTGGCTGTTGACCAGCACTCCCAGGTCCTTTTCTGCTTGGCCACTCTTCAGCCACTCTTCTCCATGTCTGTAGCACTGCATGGGGTTGTTTGTAAAGGCATAATTTATTAAAAACATATCCTTTTAGTCTATGTTTTATTTTGCAGTAATAGGTACCAGAAAGTTATACTTTGTAGTAATATGTTCCAAAATTAATTTTCTTCTATATTGGTCAATATTTTTCTAGTTAATCTCTGTAGTTTGTGAAGGTGCTACCATGTCCGTTAAAAACGCCAACAGAGTCAGATGATGAAAAGGAAAATGTTCCGTGCAGCTCATGCTCAGCATCAGTTGAGGATTGTTTCCTGGCAATTGATACAGCTTGATTGCTTGGAAAAAAAATATTCCTTAAGTTTCCCACTAGTGTTATCAGAGACTCAATAGCACATACATCTTGTGTTCAATGGCCGGATGTCTTTCCAAAATCCCATTATATTTATTTCATTATATTAGCAGATGGATATCTACTGTTCCCATTTCATTCTTATTATGAGCTAGGTGAGCAGGTTGAATCCATTTTAGGGAAATGTAGCCTTCATCATACATTTTACCCAGGAAAACATTTTCTAACCAATTTTGCAACAATGCCAAGAGGGTGTGGGACACCTCAATAAGAAATAATTTTCAAATTGCATCAGCTTTCCCTGGTTAATTAATTTTGTGTAATGTTGTCCTCCTGAACATCCACAGGAGTAACTGAGTAAAGCAAGGAGTCCTACATCTGTTTATTTCTATATAATGTATATATACTTATCTAGCAGTCTGAAATAATGTTTATTGCTAAACAAGATTTTAGTAGTGATAAATTTCCACAGTTTATATGCACTAAGTTTCCTACCAAGATGGAATGTAAAGCTCACTTTAATAAAAAATAATAAACATTCCATACTGGATATGTGGTACAAAAAAGGATCTGTATGAATGCAATCACCAGGATGTTTCTTTTGCACTACTGGACAGGTCTATGGCTCTTTACAGATCTAGATCCCACACAGAGAGAGACGCAGGTGTAGACAAGCTTAAACATATGTTTTTTGTTCTTTATGACTACAAACAGGTTTCTAGAAGGAAAATTATAGTATAAATTTTGAACGTTCTAAATTAGCCATGAGGTGTTTGGCTGACTGGTCAAGTATGGAATTGAATGGCAGTGAACACTCAAGATGTGCTGACATTTTGACACTGTATGGCTTTTCAAATACTGCATCCTTAAGAATGAGCAGTGATGATGTGGAGAAGTTAATATGGTAGTTGAATGTCTTCAGCTAAAGTTGACACTCCAATAAATTTCTGCATTGATGATATATATATATATATATATAGGTATATATACATATATATCATGTGCCAAATGTCTTTGACTGATATTAACATAAATGGGAAAGCTTGTCTTACCCAAGACAACCTTTTTATTACTTCTAAGTGCTTCCTATAGTAGTATTTCTTGAGATCTTTGCAAGGGGAAAGGGTTTGTTCTGTGACAGCAGATTTTCATGCTGAATGACTTTGTATTTTCTGCTGACAGCTGTCCAGTGTTGACCACTGTAAGAGCAGAGTACTGTAAGATTTTTTTCTCTTGATTTGCATACAAGCAATTTTTTTCAAGGCTGTGCCTTGGACTGCCAACTCTGAACAGGTTCACACAGCTAAACAGTTTGAGCAGGTTTTTTTTTAAAATGCAGCAGAAAGTCTGAAGCAATTTCTAAGGGGAAGAACAAAATATTCTGCAGGTATGTCCAAGAAGATAATGTGGGAAAATGTACCATTTTGTGAAGTCTAGCATTTTCCAGACACAGTATCAGTCTTTGTAAGCAAGGAAAAAAAGTTATCCCTGGCAAGAATAAGTTAGTAACATTAAAAATTGGGGAAAGATCCTTCAGAAAAAAATAAATAGGTCTTCTTCATCTATGCTTTGGTTCAGACATTGCTGAATCTGTATTTGTCCTGACTTGTGCACTTGTCGTGTAAGCTGCTCTGGAGATGATATTATCTGTGGGTTGTTTGAAGCACCAAATAATTTCTGGATGCCAAAACTGTATATTCACTCAAAAGTCTGCAACAGGTTGGCATTTATTCTGTGAAATTATTTACTAGAAGTGCAACTTAGCAGTTTTCTCCCTCTTTTTCTTCAACTTTCTCTTAAGCTCATCTTACTTTCTCTTGAACATTTTTGGTCCTTCTGTTCTCTTTTCAGTGCTTGTTGTTCTGTCCCCCTTTTTTCTTCATTCTATCCTTTATAGTAATTATATTTTCTCATTTTCTGTTACGTTTTCTGTGTTTATAAGTGAGCTTTAGCTTGTTCTTGCTATTGTGAGATTCCTTCCCTATCAATGGGTTTTTTCTAGTATTTTTCTTAGACCTTCAAATCTTCCTCCTTTCCATCCCTCAAATCCATAAAATTCATGTCCTTCCAAGGCATTCTGGAACCAGCTCCAAGGTTTTAGTCCTCTGGATTCATGAGAAGTGCTCTGTATCCTGAAGGTAGGAAGGAGGACCCAGAGATGTGAGCTTGATCTGGCACTTCAGTACCTCAAAACAGGTGAATATTCTGAATTAGTGGAGGAGATGCTGAAGCAATAGTCAAATGTCAGGCAGGTGATAAACCTTTAGCCTCCTACAGGTGGGAAATGAATGCATGCATGTAGTTCATAAAGTGTTTTTAAAGGACATATTGCTTTTAGAAGGAAAGTAACTGCTGTGGGACCAATTGTTAATGTAGATTTTACTTACGGGGCCTTAAAAACACAGGCCCTGACAAGCAGTGTTTATTTAAATACTTTAGTTGAACACACACCAGAAGTCATAATGAGGCAACTATGTGAAATTTGTGCTGAGGTTTTTTGTTGAAATTGAAAATGTTTTATGTTTTTCAGAAATTGACATTTCTCCTTCAGACTCTGTCCTGCTCTCACATTGTCTCACAAGCACACACAATATTTCATGGTTTTTTCTCAGGATGCTGTGTGATCCATTCATTATTGACGTTTCTTCTCTTTGAAAGAGTATCTGCCCACACAGTTAAAAAACAATTGTCTGTCGGTTTCATCCTCTTCATGCAGACGCGTGTGGGTGAGAAGTATTTAAACCGGTTGTAAACTCAAGGAAATAGCGATCAATTCCTTTATTGCTGAAGACAGATTCAGGAGAAGTATCAAAACTAAGGAGAATATGAGATTTTCCAACTTGAGAGGGACAAAGGAATGTGTTGAATTCCCCTGATTATTGGTGTGTTTGTTCTGTTTCTCCCATCTACATAGTAGCATGATTTGCATCCGTTTGGCCAATTATGCTGCTGGCTAAAAACTATCGTAGCTGTACTAAGATTTGTGCTGGGTTTTGGAAGACGAAGTGCTGTTACTGGAAATACTGGTTACATAGCTTTCAGACCCCTTTGAACACATCAAACTCCCTAAGGACAGCCCGTGTATTCCTTTCAAACCCTATGTTGCAAGTAATGTAAAACAAATTGTTAGCAGCTTTGTGGTAAAGGGGAATGTTTCTCCCTGGTAGTCTTTCTTCTCTGCTTCATGTAGCTCTTTCTCACACATCTCTTTCTCTGAATATGGGGGTGGCAGAACACAGGCTTACAGATAATTGAGCTTGCTGCTTGTTTCCTGAAGAGCTCCCACAAACATGTTTTTAAACCCTTGAATTTCGGTTGCTGGCTGCGAAGTTGCATATATTTGTGTAATATATATCACTTCTTTCCATCTACACTTGCCATTTTTTTTCTCCAGAGTGAAATTCATACAGTGTTTTGTGTTTGCTATAAATACACATCTCAGCTGTATTTCTATCCTTTATGTCAACATTAAAATTCCCTTGTTCTATGTTTAGCTTGAATAATTACCAAACCATTTGCAATTAGAACTCTAGGATATGACCTCACAGTGATTTATTCCTTCGTTTCTTTCTGTATTTAATGCATTTCAGATACTGAAAATACCAAATCTTTGTCCTTTTATTTTGATGTTTATCAGTAATGGAAACATTCCAAAACAATCAGCCAAATACCTATGCTTTGTTCATTTATTGCCTTCTCTGAAGATAAATTGACTATACTCAACTCTCTTCAGCATTTTTCTTCACCTAGATATTATTGCCTTGTGCAGCCACCCCAAGGTGACTGTTATCACTTAATTAAATCCTTGCACGCTGGGAAGAAAAAACAACATTGTTCGTTCATAACCCCAAGGAGGTGTGTTTTTTTTTCTTTAAGCCACTAAGCTTTTTCCCTGTTTTATTAACTTATTCCTGGCTACAGCAAGACATACTTTGTTGATGAGCAAAAGGTTGTATTAGCTTTTTATTTTCTGGGTAAACTTATCTTTTCTCTGGGAAAAAAACTGTGGGCATTACAACAAAGAAGAAAAATGGGATCTCTCCAAACCCTGCAATTCTAGTAAAGGTCTGTGTAAACATCAAGCCAGTAAAGAGAAACAGGGGAGTAGCAGGAAGGAAATGAGAAAATAAAATGCAAACATAAAATTGGAACAAGACAAAAAAATAAAATGACGTGTATATACACAGAGAAACTACTGCAGTGCTGAGGGAAAATTGGCATAAGGAATAGTATTTCTGAAGAGAAGAATATATCAGGGCTCTTTATGTTACTGTCTAGGGCAGCATCTTTTTATAAGCCTCTTGGTTAATGTCCTCTCTCTGTCTATTGATTTTAGACTACATAACGCTTGCTTTTACCTTTGCGTTTTCTTTTCCATAGTGCATAATCCTCCTTGAAAACTGTAAGAGGAAATATTGCAGATGAGCCAGTCATTGAATATGTGAGACCTGTGCTTTGTTTTTAAGTTGTTTTAAGCACGGTTGTTCGTATGAGAAAGTTCGTTTGAAGTAGTGAGTTGCCAGAATGTGTGCGGTGGTTTAGCCGCATATTGCTTGTTTCTAGTCCATTAAATGTAGGACCAGAAAATAGGTTTATCCACTCTAAAATTGGGGCTCAAGCAACCATATGTATTTGTTCATGATGCTAAATCATTTTGCCACCTGCTGTGTTCAACAAGCATTTACAAATAATAAATGCGCTTTGAAGCTGTGAGTATTTTCAACAGCAGTTTATGATATCATTTGTATAGAAGCATAACATTTTGGTGTGTGATAAGAAAGAGCTTTTAAGGGGTTGGATAATCGAGATTTTTGAAATTAACTACTTATTATTTGTAGACTTGTAGATTTGTAGATTTATAATTATTGTAGGTCAGAGACAGTAATATAAGTTCATATGTGAGGCACAAAATATTGATAGATTTGTACAGCTTTGCTCCAAATCCAGTATGGCTGTAGTTTGTATCAGTAGTTAGTCTCTGGAAATTCCCTTTGCATGATAAAGTTTCACCCTAACTTCTGGGATCTCTTTTTGTTCTGTGCATTTAAATTCTTCTTTGTAGATTTGCGAAACAAATAAATTTTACAATGTTTGTACAGCTTAAATTTCTGTCTTTCTTAGCAATAACAAAAATCTTTCAGTTTACCTTTACAGATTCACAGAAATGCTTTCCAGTCTATGTGCAATGGATTTGCCATCCGCATATTTTAACCTATACTCAGTTTTTTTATCTAATCTGTTTTAACTTCGAGGCCTATACAGCTACCTGCACATCTCATTGAATATATTGAAAAGGTATCTGAAGCCCCTTTTATTTGGAATAAAGGCAATATCTTGCAAATTTATCAAGACACTAGGTTTGGTTTGATTTCAGATTGCTATTAAATAGTGGTTTAGGAAACACTAATTTGGCAATGAATTAAGTTTTGGTGTCAAAAGAGTGAGATTCCTCAGAAGGAGATAGTTTTGGCATGAGTAAGAGATTTCTTAGGGGTTGGCTGTAGGCAGAATTTGTTATGTAAATTTGGGACACTAATTTCAAATAGCTGTAGTATGTACATACTTTCTGTTTGCTTTCCAAAACTGGTTTTGTCAGATTTTTTTCCTTTTCTTGTTCATTCTCTATTGGAAATTCGAGTTCTACATTCGTTGTACTATATGACTTTGTCATCGATTTTACTACTAGTTTGTGGCACTAGTGGGTGGCATAGCAACTTCATGGAAGGATTGGGAAATGGCACAGGAAGCCTGTGAGGGAGAATTTGATTCCAACAAGGTTTAGGTAAAAATATATTGCAAGATATATTGCCGTTTGAGACAAGGATGATTTAAAGTTTCATATGCCATTAATGTCCATCTTTTAGGGGTGAAAAAGTGTTCTGAATTTCTAAGCAATCTGGTGTGTTTCTTTTATTTTCCATTAAAATTTTAATTTAGAAATAAACTCAGTCTTAAGTATGATAGGAAATCATCTCTAGCAAGCTGAATTGTAATCCTGCTAAGGATTGTAACTGGGCTGAAAAAACTGTTTAGATTTTAAACCCCAGTCAGAACTCAAACAGTCTTCTCAGATGTAGAAAACATTTGGTTATATTTCTGTTGCAGTTATCTTGTGTGTGTGTGCTTCTGCTCTTTCCCATCTGGTTTCAAACCAGAGTCAGGGAACGACTGATAAAACACCATTTCTTTTTCACTATAGTGACTGAAAACAGATTGAAGAAATTCAGATATATGTCGGAACTCATTAAAGCATGACCACTTAAATTTATTTATTTTAAGTCAGAAGGGTTGCTGCCAATTAAAATGGCAAATTTACATGCAGAAGTCTATCTATACCACTTTCTGTGTGGTGTGTCAGGCAGCATGTTCATTTGGGCATGGTAATGGAACAAAATCTGAACTGCAAAGACATTCACGTGGCAGTGTAGAAAGCACTGGCAGCGCACTTTGATAGGACAAGGGGCAATAGTTTTAAACCAAAAGAGGGTAGATTCAGAGTAGATATAAGGAAGACATTTTTTAGAATGAGGGCAATGAAACGCTGGCACAGGTTGTCCAGAGAGGTGATGGATGTCCCATCCCTGGAAACATTCACAGTCAGGTTGGAAGGGGAATCTGAGCAACCTGATCTAATTGATGTCCCTGCTCATTTCAGGGAGGTTGGAAATAGATGGCCTTTAAAGGTCCCTTCCAGCCCAAACCATTCCGTGATTCTATGATTCTATTTGATTTCGGCTGAACGTAGTTTTTCAGTGATTTAAAGAAAGGGAAAAAGATGGAGAAAAGATGAAGAAAATCAGGCAAATGTATGGTATTGCTTAGGGTCTAAGAGAAGACAGTGTTGAAGACAGGAGACAACTGCAAATACATGGAACTCTGTTGTATTACATGATTTTTCTTTAGTGATTTTAATACTAGTTTGTGATATCAGTGGGTGGCACAGTAACTTCATTGCAGAATTGGGAAATGGTGCAGGAAACTTGTGAGGGAGAACTTTATTCCGACAATGCTTAGCCAGAAATATATGGCAGCAGAAAGAAGAAAAATATCGTAGTGGATGCAGGAAAAGCTGGGAGGCTACACTCACACTTTAAACACTGTGTGTTTAAAGCATCATAATAAGACATTAGAAGTGTTTCCTTGGTTTTCTCTGGGTGATTCTGAATAACAGGACAATGGTGCTAACATTTGGCAAGAGGAGGAGTTTTCTTTCATCACTTTCATTGATGAAGCCACTTTTACCATGGTCATATTAGGGAGAGAGTAAGCTTCAGGTCTCTTACAAATTGGAGTGAATCAGACAGTAACGATGGAGAGCAGTCATGTCAGTACCTACTTGGGACACGAGATGCAACATATAGGTTGTTGACATGTGCCATAAATAGCATTAGGATTGGTGATGTCAAGACTTATTCAGGGCTTTTTAGATAATGTGGTGTTGTGGATTATTGGCACAGCCAACCGCTACTGTACTCTGCAGTGTCAAGGAAATCTCTAGCACCCTTAGATGAGCAGGTTACTGATACTTTATGCTGCAGCTGATCCAGGGCACCCCTTAAGGGAATAGCATAATAATTTGGCTGCACACTAAAACCCTGTCTAAAAATACAGATGAACATTTTCTGTCTTTAAAAGGAAAAAAAATATTATTAGTTGAAACCTTGTGTTTCTGGCTTCTGGACAAATCATAACTCACTTACCAGTCCCCACACTAGAGAATAGGATTTTATTATGGAAATACAAACAGACCCTTAATTATCACAGCAGTCAGAGGTGCCACTGTAATATATTAGCTTGTATTTTAAAAAGAATATAAACCTTTTTCATTGGAAGAGCTGCTCTGTGCTGTTGATATGCTTGAATTTATGCAATGAGCTGGTAAACAGCAAAATCCATACTTATCTTTACCTATACAGGCATTAGAGGTG
>VZTA01024037.1:7742-88794 GCA_013398855.1 Mohoua ochrocephala | reverse complement strand
ATGATTCTATGATTATCTGATTCGAAATCACATAAATCTTCAAAGACCTAACTACAGAACTCCAGTTTCACTGACCTATGCTGATATAATGTTGGGCAACTACTAGAGACACTGTAATTGCTGTTTTCAGGCAGGGAAGGAAAAGAATACATGAAGAAAGTGTTCTCTTGACAGGAACAACATTTCAGCTATTTTTGAAACTTTAAAGGCAGAACTTTTGACAGAAACTACTGAAAACTTACTATTATACCAGATGTGTGTAATATATACATGATTTCTGGGAGCTGGACTTGAATACATACATTAACTCTTAGCGCAGCTTATCCAGTTATATTCACCGTCCATATATGATAAATAAGAAGCAACCCTGTGATGTGACATCCCTCTCTTCATCGCAGGGGTGGTGGCTGGGATCGGCCTGTGGACCCCATCCTATATCATCGTCACCCATCCCCTTCCCATTCCTCAGGCGCGGCTGTGGGACATGGTTCTGACCAGAAGCAAATGCAGCCTGAGCCCAAGTGGAGCGGAGCAGACAAAAGTGGCAGCACTGGTGTGAGAAGCAGCTGCGGGGAACAAAACAGTGGCAAAACCAAGCCTAGAGGAGCTGAGCCCAGCGCAACAGAGTGGCAGCGCAGTGCAACATGAATGATTTAGCTTTCAGGGGTTTGTCCATCATTTTTTTCCATTGTCTTGTACTTGGGGATGGGGAAAGCCAGCTCTGGGAACTCCTGCCAACTTGTCTTTGTCTGAGAAGCTCCCACCAACTTCTCTTTGTGTAGGAAAAGGCACGTGGTACTGGGCGCAGGAATGGCTGCCATCTTATCTTTGTGTGGAGAAAGCCACACGGCTCAAACTACGGGGAGTGCCACCATTTTGTCTTTGTCCTGGTGGCCACACGGAACTAGGTTGAGGTGATGAACACCTTTTGCTTGTAAAGCACCTTTTTATTTGTTATTAGTATTGCTGTGATTACTGTGCATTTCTTATTCCACTGCTCTTTGCTTTTGGTAAATTGTTATCTCAACCCATAGTCTCTGCCTTTGTCCCTCTCTTGCTAAAGGCTGCGGTGGGAAGAGGAGTGGTTTATTTGTAGGTCGAATTTCTGACTGGTAGCAAACCACCACATTAGTTTAAAGCAGATTAGAACATGCTCTTACCTGCCTCTGGATCAAATAAAAATCCATGTAAAAAAAGGCATGAATACAGGTTGAGACGATAAACATATGTTAAAGTGTGTCTGAGTAGCTAAATTCAGCATTTATCTATACTTGCTGGAAAGTGCAACATCAGATAATTAAGGTTTTCTTTATATAAACAGAGGAGATTAATTATGGTATTTTAAACAGCATTATGGAATAATTGACAAAACTGTTTCCATTTTCATGGCTACTGTTACACATTTATCACAAAATATTAATCTAAATATGACTAAACATTCTCCTTAAGGAGCTTAACTTGTAGGTTTTTGTGATTTTCTTTTAAAGAGAATTGTCATCATCAGAAAAAACCATGTTGAATATGTTATTGGACAAATGATATGATATGAAATGTCTCATACATTATATAAAGAGCTGATAGAATAATGGTTTTATAAACACATTATTTAGTAAAAATCTCCTTCAGCACACACAAGCCAGACAGCAATCTGTGCTCCCCCTCCCTCTACCCAAGACAAAAACCAAAACAAACCAAAACAAACCAAAAAAAAAAAAAAAAAAAAAAAGTGGCGGATAGTAAACTTTTCCAGTTGTTGATAAAACAATTTCCTCATTTTCCTTGAATTACTGGACTAACTGCATCGTGCATTCCTTTTCTAGCCAGTTGCTTTACACTTTGGTTTTGACTCTTTCTACTGTGTATTAGTAGCAAGACCACTTTTATGTCCAGATCCAGATAGAGAGGAACACTGTAAAGGGCTGGAAAAATATCTCCGTGTAAACAGTATTAAAGATGCAGAAAGAAGGTGAACACCTGTTGCAGAATGCAGAAGCAGAATCTAGTACAGTTTCTGGTGATGAAACTTGATGAATCAGAAGGTTAAATATTTTCGGAAGACATCTGACACCCAGAGTCTATTATCAGGTGAAGCCAGATGTAATTCTAGAGAATGGTAAATCACTTAATGAAATACACATAAAATTAAATCTGAATGGAAAAAAAGAAACTTTTTAGTCTAGGATAGTGATTCCAAGAGTGAAACCAGAATCAGAAAAAGGAACACATGACTTATTCATCCAATCTCATCCACCTTATAAATTTTAGATTTTTTTTATAAATGACTAAATTTATACAAAAGCAAATTTTATATGTTCAAGACATTCAATAGCAATTTCTACTTAGGCATAAAACGCTTCAGGGAAGGAAATGCCAGGAGGAGACGAAAAAAGAACACAGTCAGAAAAAAATTTTCTTTGGCAGCAAAGTCTCACTATTAAGAGCCTTGTTTCATATTTGGTCAATTAAAATGCAGTATAATTAAATGTAGTACCTTATAACACATGCATAGAGCCCGCTGTCTTGTACCACTGTTGGTCGGAACCAAATGGAGTCTTCTTCTTTGCTCATTCTGGTTCCATCAAAAGCTATAGGTTCCTCAAAATCTCCAGGTCCAGAGCTTTTGTACCACATCAAACTAAGTCCAGCACTTTGGGCTAGGGAGTAATTAGCTCTAATATATCCATAAAAGAGTGCACATTTTATACGAACAGGTTCTCCCACTAGAACTTGATATTTCTTGTAATCCACAGACCAGTCAGTGCATCCATCAGCTACAAGAGAAGAGAAAATGACAAGAGATTGTCAAAGGCTTTGGAAAGCACTATTCACACAGCAGTCTTTATTGTGGGAAAGTATTGCATTTGAAAAAAAAGTCCATTGAGGGACTAGCAGTGTCCTTTTAATTCTTGAAAAATTAACTGCATTTTCATGATGTTTATGTCATGTACTTGTCTAGAGTGGACAGAGCTATTAGGACATACATTGCTAAACATTGATAATTTCTGAGCTAACTGAGCAACTGCTCTTTTATCTTTTGTGGAACTCCAGCGTGACCAGTTATAAAATACTGAAGTGAAATTAGTGCAACACAGAGGGCATGTGGTTCACAGGGCGTCACTATCTAAATTGAATCAATCAAATATCTTCAGGGTTACCATGCAAGTGAAAGTCTCAGAAGATATTAGGACAAGGAGCTGTAGTCTGAACCACAAAGTGTGAGAGTTTGAGATAGATTTGAAGGAGGAGAAGACACTGTCTTTACAATAAGACCAGATGTGCAAAAAGATACTTCCAGGAAAATTACTATCAGTAAATTTAATGGATTATTCAAGAACATTTTAAACAGATCTTAGTTGGAACTCCTGACCTTCCAGAACTGCATTACAAATTATGGTTAATAATGTTTTCATTTTTTTTCCTGTTGAATAACATCAGCCCCTACCAATACTGTCCCACAATAACTGTTCATCAGAAAGCAATACAAGATTTATTTGACATTCTGAACCCTAGTAACAAAACGAAACCCTAAGGCCAAAAAAACACCAACCTCACACCGTCTTCCCCTGCATTTTTAGTTAAGAATGCCTAAACAACAAAAGGAAAAGAGCTATTTTCTACAATGCCTTCCTTAACAAAAGCTTATAATTTTTTTCTTAAGGAATTTCAACCATGAAAATTCACCATTAGGTTCATGCACTTAAAAACTCAGTGTCCAGTCTCAGCTAGTTAACTAGGCCCCAGTCCAGTCAGTAGAAAGCAATCAGTACATCCAAAGGACCATTTATTTCATCTTAAACTTAGAATCTCTGTCTCATATAAGTATTATGTCTTTGAATTTGATACTTTATTAACTTTAAAAGAGCTCAGATAGATAGCTAGCTTAGAAAATCAACTTTTGCAAAGCTCAAGTTTCATCCGAGAATTGGTTGAATAGTGGCTTTAACAGAGAATTCAAACTACTGTGCAAGATAAAGCAGTATTAGCACTTTAAACCTAGACAATATTTTGATCTGTTACTTGGGAGAAAAACATACTAGATGGTGATTTTTTGAGCCCTACATTTGGATAATGCCACAGTACTTATTATTCATAGCAAAGTGAGAAAGACTCAGACATCCTTACACATCCTTGTATACCCAATGACCTAAGTTCATCCAACATAGAAAGATGGAGAAAAAAAATCAAAAACTTTAGAGTGAATTTGCATTGTGAACAGAATTCACACAAACAAATATTTCATACATCTTTGGACTGTCTCCTCCTGCATTTACTTTTGCAACCAGGAAGGGAAAATAACAGGTCCCTGTTCCAATTTTCCTATACAACTGTTCCTAAAAATTAGTTACTGTTACAAGGTCCTAATATGACTTAGTTGTACTCTTGCATAAATTGAAGTGAATGGAAACAAAGCTACACTATTAGCTTCCCCTTAGGACTAAAGAAACTAACTTTTATTTATTTCAGAATTCAATTACATCTTTTATCATTTCATTTTTCCCTTTCTGAAAGAGCATTTTCTCTCTCTCATCTGATTTTATTTCTCTCTGTTTCTAAGTCCCAATGTGAAAAATGAATTAACAGCCACCTCTAAGCAGTGTTAATTTCATTATATACGTTACCAGGTAATAGCTTCTTCATCATACTTTATCATCAAATTGTAATCTTGCTTTTCACTTCTTAATTTAGCTAGTACACTTTGGTTTACATTATTAGTCTGTTAGTTATGCCTTCTCTCTCAGGATATTCAGTTCTAATTGTTCCCAATTCCTTTCACTTGCAGAATCCATGAGAATATATTGCTGAATAACACCAACTCTGTTTCAAGCCCTTTGTGCTGGACGAAGGATTAACTATGCAGGGTAGATACCACTGACTTTATTTCAGCATTATATTTTTCTTAAGGGACCTGGGGGTCCTGATGGATGGAAAGTTGAACATGAGTCATCAGTGCCCTGGCAGCCAAGAGGGCCAACCATGTCCTGGGGAGGGGTATCAGGCACAGCATCGCCAGCCGGGCAAGGGAGGGGATTGTTCCACTCTGCTCTGCACTGGGGCAGCCTCACCTCGAGTCCTGGAGGCAGTTTTGGGCTCCACAATATAAAAAAGCAATTAAACTGTTAGAGAGTGTCCAAAGGAGAACCATGAGGATGGTGATGGTACTGGAGGTGAAGCTGTATGAGGTCACTTGTCTTGCATGGTCTGGGAAGAGGATACCAAGGGAAGACCTCATTGGGGTCTTCAACATCCTCGTGAGGGGAAGCAGAAGGGCAGGTCCTGATTTCTTCACTCTCATGACCAGTGACAGGACTTGAGGAAATGGCGTGAAGCTGTGCCAGTGGACGTTTAGGTTGGAGATCAGGAAACTGTTTTTCAGCCAGTGGCTGGGCACTGGAACAGGCTCCCCAGGGCAGTGGTCACAGCACCAAGCCTGACAGAATTCAAGAAGCACTTGGACAATGCTCTCAAGCACATGGTGTGACTCTTGGGGTGTCCTGTGCAGGGCCAGGAGTTGGACTTGATGATTTGATGGGTGCCTTCTAATTCAGCATATTCTATGATTCTAGAAAAGCCTGCTAAGGATCATCTGGGCCAGCTATCTGCTGAACTGTTTGTTCATTTTTTGGCACAAATCACATCAAAATGTCCTACCAGATATCTTAAGAGAAAATTTACTAATCCTGGTTTCAGCTGGGTTAGAGTTAATTTCTTTTCAGCAGCTGTTACAGTGCTGTATTTTGGATTCAGAATGAGAATGGTGTTGATAACACATGGATGTTTTGTTTCTTGCTAAATCGTGTTTATCCTAAGTCAAGGACTCTATTATCGTTATTGTAATTCACCATTATTAATGTACTGTATTTTCAGTTATTAAACTGTTCTTACCTCAACATACAAGTTTTACTTTGATTCTCCTTCCCATTCCACTGGTGTGGGGAGGGGGGAGGGGCAAGAGGGAGGGATTGAGCAAGTGGCTGTATGGTGCTTAATTTTCAGCTGGGCTTAAACACAGGACACTATTCAAACTATTATGAATATTTTCATGCTCATGTTATGGATTTATATTATATCTTTTATCTAGTGGTGCTTGTCAAGGGTCAATGCTGGGTCCAGTCTGTTTAACATCTTTGGTAATGTCTGCATGATGGAGCAGAGTGTACCTTCAGCAAGCTTGATGATGATACAAAACTAAAAGGAGTGGCTGATACATCAGATGTGCTATCTTGTGGGTCCTCAACAGGCTGGAAAAATGGGCTAACAGGGACATCATGAAGTTCAACAGGGAACCAAGGGGATGGACATGAACCAGCTGGTCTGCATTGGTCAAAGCATTGCCCATAGGTTGAGGGAGGTGACTGTCCTTTCTATTCACAGCACTCGTGAGCCCACAGCTGGAGTGCTGTGTCCAGCTCTGGGCACATGAATACTAGAAATATGTACAGACTGCAGAGTGTCCAACAGAGGTCCACACAGCTGATTAAGGGACTGGAGCACCTCTGCAATGAGCACAGGCTGAGAGTTGAGACTGTTCAGCCTGGAGAAGGCTCAGGAGAGATCTTGGAAATGAATACAAATCTCTGAAGGGAAGGTGCAAAGAGACTGGCTCTTTCCACTGGTGCCCAGTAACAGGATGAGAGGCAATGGGCACATATTGAAACATGGCAGGCTCTTTCTGAACACCAAGAAACAATTTTTTTACTGTAAGGGTTACTGAAAATTCACACAAGTGTACTAGGGAGGTTGTGGATTCTCCATCTTTGGAGATATTTAGAAGAGAGACATGGTGCTGAAAAAATATTTCTTAGTGGCCCTCCCTGAGCAGCAGGGCTTTGGACCATATGACCTTCAGAGGTCTCTTCCAACCGCAACCATTCTGTAATTCTGTGCTTTATTACAGTTACACTCAGTGGTAATCTTGAGGAAACATATGTCCTCTTTTCAAAGTGGTCTTTGAAAGAAGTGAACATGACAGTGTTTCTCTTCCTGCTTACAGAAATACTGTACTAGTTAAACTGCCAACACTGACATTCAAGTCACTTAGAACTGTATTAACCTTATTACAGCTGGAAGGCTTAATACCTTAAAAATCTTGCAGGAAAATCCTCACACTACTGCTCAGCCAATGTGCTAATCTATGCAAAGGCGCTAATTCAATTTCGTCAGATATAATAGAAGTTCATCATTCCCATCACAAGACACAGACATCCTCCCGTGATATTTTCTGATAACTGATATTTCAGGAGATAACTGTTGATCTCTGCATGGAATGCTCCCTATTCCACAGTAACTGAGGAATATAAACAGAGGCTTAAAAGCACATAATGAAAAGAAAAACACTTTCATGTCCTTAAAAATTATATTACTGTGAACATTCAGATGATGATAGCATGCATGCACCATAACCAACACCTTCTATGTATGCTCTGCATGTGGTGTGTAGAGCACACGTGCATTTTTCAGTCTAGAAAAGCTTGGATGTATCAAAAACTAAAAAACATTTTAAAAGACCCAAATGTATATTCAGAGAATTCTTCTGATTTTTATATTGACATTGCTACCTTAAAAATGTTACACCTTCACATGTTGAACAAGTGTGTTACCGGTTTTGCAAATAGGGATAGAAAAAAGCAAAGGCTTAATGTTCATTCAGATTTTTTAATATTAAGTAGATTACTTATATTCAGTATCATATCGTAACTGTGTCCATTTCTACTTTGACTGGATTTTTTCTTTCTTTTCTTTGTGCATAAGTAGGGCATTGACCACAGAAATTATCTAATGTTTCCTTTCTTAATTATGGCTGCTACTGACACATAATCAACACCTACAATTATGGTAGTTCAAAACAACCATGGGGAAAAAAATACACTCAATATTTTTCAATGTTTTTATTTATATCATCGCATCATCAAGCAGTCAATCATCTTGTATTTTATAAATTGGAAAGTACTTGAATAATTCAACAGCTTTGAAATTTCAGAACTGCCTTCAAAAGAATGGTTGTAGTCCCTGATCTCTAATTTAATATGCTGCCAGTTATTGCTACACATAATAGCACAATAGAGGGTCCAGGATAAATATCATTCACTCAGTTATTTCCTTGAGTGATTTCAGGGTATGAAACAAACCACACTGCATCACTGTCCTAATAACGAGATCATTCTCCTCAATAAACAAGCATCTTGCAGGCTGCACCTGCTGGATAGGACCCAACACAGAATATTTAGCATTACTAAGAAGGCCTTCCCCTTAATTTTTTGGTATCATATGTATCATTTTCAAAGTGAAATTCAGTGCTGAAAAGGATAAAAATATAAAGCTAGTAACTCCTGGGTCTGCTGGTACAGCCTAGTCTCATTCAAAAGCTTCAATTCAATACATAGGTTTCAGGGTTAGAAAAAGTCTTCAAGTTTTCAATACATTGGTTAAAATCTGATTTCCAGACATCTAAACAAATTAGGCCTGACAGTTGAAAACAGTTGTCCTAAAATATTTGTAACAGAAATAGCAAATTATCTTAAATTTATTTCACTTGATACTTAATAAAATTAAAATTAACAGATTTATTTTTTCCTGCTTATCTGTGTTTGTAATTCTATTTTTAATTTAATTTTATATAAAGAGGATTATGCAATGTCACTGTGTCTTCTATTTATTTTTCAGCTACTTCAGGGTTTTTTAATAAGGCATTTGCAAATCTGACAAAGAAGTGATATCATAAGTCACGAAAAATTCTGAAAAGTGGCTGTGTAAAGGAGAAAGCACCATGCCTTGTTCCTAAAGCTGGAAAATTGTCAAGGAGAGCACCAGGAGATGCAGAAATAAGATGGCAGTATGTAGAGAGAGAAAATATTATGGGTAGAGAAAGCAAACAAAGGATATTGCATACCTGCGGTAAGATTTTTGGGTAGGGTGGAGAATAGGAGGCACAACAGGTCAAGAAAACAGGCTTCCCTTAACTGGCTGCTCATAAAACAGCATTTCAAAAGTTCATTGAGTGATGCATAAGACTCAAGGTTACTTTCTTTAAACCAAGTTTCACAACAAAATTTTACCATCAAAATCACATTCTGTTCTGGATTACCTCTCTTTACCCTGCTTGTTACTTTCTGCTTTTTGCTTAGACAAGCTAGCATTACAATAAAAAAATAAAAATGAAGATTTTATCCTTGTAGCACACTCGTTACACTGCCTGAGCCAATTAACTCTATGCAACATAACACATGGTATTCTAGTGTGGGTTCTCATTATGAAGACATGCAAAGATTGTCTATTTTTGGTTTGCGTATGCTTTTATTTGATATAAAAATAAGCTCTGACAGGAATGAAGAAGCAGAGCTCAGAAACACAACACGTTATGGAGATGAGAGAACATGGTCAGCTCTATTCTTAGACTGCTTAGATTTTGTTTTTTCAAAGTACTACCAGTATCAAATTGGAAAAATGAAAAAAAAAATGAATTAATATTAGTATTAATATTATCAAATGACCAAGTCAGGTACTTTATACACAATTAAATTTCCTTTTGCACTGACTGCTATTACAGCTTTGCATATTGCTATACTGCACTTCTGTTGGATATAGCACTTTCATTTTGAAAAGGCATTTTTCATTCTCTTGAAAACTCATGTAAAAATTACATTTTAGGCTAAAAACATATATTTTGTTCTCAGTCTAAAATTGTGTAGTGACTGTTATGAGAGGGTGCCAGTAATGGAAAAAGATGTTTAATGACATTTCAGGGAAACGGAAAACTTATTTTTGATATCATCATCTATTAAAGAAGTTAGTTCCTAAAAATTGCACTTTTCCCAACCCCATTTAAGTTTCAAAAGGGGTAGATTTGGTTGTTGAAGAGTCTTGGCAAATGCATTAGCCCATAGGAAGAGGAAAAATGAAAAAAGAAATGCATGTCTTGCCATAAATTAATTAAAAATGCTGTGTTTCTTGGCTTCAGAATACTGCATTAACATGAAGCAGAGTATATATGCCTACGTATAGGGCTACTTAGAGGCATAATAAGCATGAAAATACCCTTAGGTCAATCTGGTAGGAAGTTTTTTATGTCATTCATTCTTTTACCTTATCCAAGCCAAATTAAATAGAATTTTTTTCTGAATTATTACTAATCCTTTAATTATCACAATTATATTGTAGAAAAAGTTAAACCAAGAAAGCTATTTTAAGGAAAAAAATAGAATAAATATACTATTCAAGACAGACCAATGCAGGAGCAAATGCTGCACTTCCTAAGTTCCTACTCTAAATCAGGAGTTTTTCCTTGTTGCTTATTCAGTACCTTTTGCTTCTTTCAAATTCTCCTTTTCTGGTTCACCATGTCATACAAATTAGGAAGCTTCATAAACACGCACTTTAAAGGTATCCTGGCTGGACTGACTGATCAGGTTCTGCTGGACTGACTCCAGGCCAGCAGCCAAGCATCCACACAGCTTCTCAATCACTAAGCCACATATGCAACAGAACCGAGGAAAGAATAGGAATAGGAAAAGCAAAAGCGAGAAAATTCATTGGTCAAGATAAAAGTAGTTTAACAAGTGAAGAGAAAAAAAACCCCCAAGTGATGTATAAGCAGTCCCTCATTGTCTCCCAGAAGCAGACCAATGCCCAGCTGGTCTCTGAACAATGGCTACCTCAATAGCCCAAACCTCCCAACTTTTATTTCTGATCATGATATTATTTGGTGTGGAATATCCCCTTTGGCCACTTTGGGTCAGTTGTCCCAGCAGATTCCCCTCTCAATCTCTTGTCCCCCACCCGTGGGGAGTAGAATGGGAAAAAGAGAAGTCTTGATGTGGTGCAAGCACTGCTCAGCAATAGTCAAAACATTGGTGTGCTACCAACACTTTTTTAGTACAAATCCAAAACATAGCACCATAAAGGCTGCTGTGAATAAACAGAGCTCCATCTCGGCCAGACCTGGTACACAGGTCCCTTATCTTCTGTGTGCTTCTGTCTGCTATCTTCTTTCAATTATTCATTTTCAGCTCAGGGACTGTCTGTACATTTACAGCTACAGCACAGAGATAGCAGCATAATTTAACCAATAGCCACAAAACATGAGAGTTTGTTTACTAGATTAATTTCCAAAGCCTGATATTAAACTGCATTAATTTCTGTGCCCATCTGAAATTAATTGGTTCTTCTTTGTTATATTTACTATACAACTTTATTTGAGGGCAGTTCTACATCCTCTGTTTCTTTCACAGAATCACAGAATAGTCTGAGCTGGAAGGGACTCTCAAGGATCATCAAGTCCAGCTCTTAAGTAAATGGCCCATATTGGGATCAAACTCACAACTTTGGTGTTATTAGCACCAAATCCTTTTGTATTCCTTATTTGGCTATACTAGATTATCTGCAGTTCTTTTTGAACCTTAAGAGTGCAAGTTTCCTTCCTCTCTGCTCCCCAAACATACTGTGATTTATTTTGAAAGACAGCTTCTATCCAGGGTCACTATCACACAATTTCTATATAATTTATGACTTTTTATATAACCTTTTATATATATTACATATATATGTTTAGATAAAGAATCTCAACATGAGTATGTGAGGAAGTCAAGTCTGGTACATGCTGGTCTTAAACCTCCCTCTGGAAAGACTAAACAAAGTGACTGAAACAAAATAGTAAACTCAGTCTGAAGAGAACAACCATGGAGAGAGGTTACACTAATTTCTAAAAATTGAACAAGCACATTTAAGGGTACTTTTTTTCCTTTAGAAAGGAGATTTCACAGAAAAGAGAATTCTGGGCCATGCTGGTGTATCATGTTGCATAGCAGATGGCAAATTATTTAATCTCTTCCATAATCTCTCTTTGCTGAAACTGCTTCTGAAAATACATTCTGTTCACCAGTAGCTTTGTTTTGGAGATTACGAGGAAGACTAAGGATTTTTTCATGTTGGAATTTCAGTAGCACTCGAGTAACAGCTGCACTGTGTACCTCCAAACTTTTTCCTACGAAGAACTCAGCTGCTTAATATCACAAAGTTGCTGAATATCAGCTGAACTGCGATAATTAAATATCCAAGAACCGTCCACTTGGAGTAAATATAAGAAAATTCAGCAGATTAGTTCATAACACAAGAGGATTAAAATTAATCAAATTACAACATGTGCATTGGAGAGTACAATTACCTTGTTGCTGTGACTTATCTGGTGGAAAGTTCTTAAACAGCATTATCGTGACTATGTGGCTAGGACTGTGCAGAAATGCAAAGAATTGCAGTGAGAGCTTCAGAAAGAGATGAAACCCAAAGAAACACTTTATTTCAAACAGACTTTGAATCAAAGTATCATTTTTACTTTAAAATTTCAAAGATTAAAAGTTCTAACCATAGAATCATTAAGTATAAATAGGCCATGATGTTACCAGGAATATACATATTTTAAAAAATTACATATTTCTGTTTATTTTTCTGTTCTACATTACTTTCACTCCTAAAATACTGGGAGAAAGTTAATATATGGAAACTGGGATCTTGGATTTAAAATATCAATATTTTTTGTGAGAGAATATGTTAACTGCATACAGGTCCTAGTGGTTTTGACAGCTGTTTCTTGCCTGCAGGTAGACCTGCTAGACTGAAACCGCAGATATGGATTTATTTAAAGCCATATATGTGTCAGACAGCTATTTGTGTCTATGCCTGCAATTAAATATAGGTTAAAATGCAGTATAGCATTAGAGAGCACAAAGCAGTTCTAGGAAGTTTTTATTTTTCTTTACTCAATATGACAAAGTAATTCATTTTTCCCAAAGCTGGCAAGAATTTTTTAATAATCTTCAGCGTATATCACTGCTTCAGTTTGATTTACTGTGAGTGCATTTGCATGCAGAAAGAATTGACCCGGCAATTGCAGTGTTCTTGAACAGGGATACGATGTCAATATTTATATCAATATGTTAATACAAACGCATGGTGCCATTAGGAATCTATTAAGCAAGGCTTTAGTAATCATCAGCAGTTTTGAGATGCTCCAGAAACATTTAAGCACTTGAAGAGAGAATAATGATCTCTTCCCATAGATGTTTTGGGGTAGGCCAGTGGAGAAAAGGCTGACTGTGGGAGGAGTGAAGGAGGCACAGGGCAGAGAGGTCTGGAAGGGCAGCTGCTCCATGGCCTGGTTACGGCTGTCAGGGCACCCTGGTGTGGCCTGGAAATGAGCATCATTGCACTGGGAGACCAGAGGGATTTTCCACAGCACAGGTCAGATCAGGACCTGCATTGTGCTGCCATCAGACAGAGGCAAATAATGACTAAAGATGGGGAAAAATCCCCACAAACTGCACCTTTCATACAGCTGTATCTTCAGCAGGTGACACGTTTACCTTAAAANGGAAAAATCCCCACAAACTGCACCCTTCATACAGCAGGTGACACATTTACCTTAAACCATTATTGTCCTTGTAACAGTCTATTCTGTTATTACATCTCTTAGTTTCAAAAAATATACACTGATAATAGATACTGGTACACTGCTTTTTGTACATGTGGACAAGCATCCAGCTTTTGAGAAAGACACATTTTTGTTCTCTTTTGCATTTCTTTTTTGTCCCAAGAGCCCTTTAACATTTTCTGTGTGAATGACTGAAAGGAAAAACAAATTCTTGGCATTACTCTGAAGCTTACTACCAGCACACAAAACAGCACCAGCTACCATAATGATTAGGAAATATGTATTAACTAAATATAAGAAATGCGAGTAATTGTAAGCCATTGTCAGTTTGCAGATCCTCTTTTATACAAAAAAATACTGTTCTTTAATGACTACCAAAGGTAGAATATAACAGACTCAGGGGACAAAATAAAAAAAGTATTCTTGTTTCCCAAAACCTCAAGAAACCTATTAATGTATAACACTGGGATAATTTATCATCAAATGCCTAAAGAAAGGACACGTTTTCTAATAAAACACAAACTATTTTTTAATTTAAGATGTTTTTATGATATATTCTCTTTTCCTGCAGATGTTACTAAGTACGAGCACGGTAGTTTAAGCCAAAAGGAACTTCATGAAAGACTTAGCAAGAAACAACAATATTAACTGAACTTTAAAGAGAAAATATTAACTACAGTAAATCTGCACTCCAGGATTACAAAAAGTCATTATAAATCTGTTTGTACACTTCTTTCTGTTTTAGAAGAACTCATATTATTATAGCACCTGGCATTTTCCTTCCTTTTTTTTTGGTCCATATTAAGTCAAGAAGCTAAAGCTTATGAAAGTTATTAAATTTTGTAAATCTTTGCTCCCCTCTTTGACATTTCCTCTGTTCCCGTATGCCACATGTTTGCCACACTTGAGACAGCTTACCAAAGAGAAAGAGGTCACCAGAGTAATACAGTAGTTCAGTACTTTAATCTCATTAGGCAAAGGAAATTAAAATCACTACTATTTGAGTTTGAGAAGAAAACTTTACACCTTTCACCGAAGTTTACTTTAAAGCTTAGTATGAATGTTTTGGTTGAAGCAAATCTAAAGAAATAGAAAGGATTTAATTAAGTGAGGAATCCAAATCCCACAAGACTCTGATAAAAAGCCTCCTCAGGTACCTTTGTGGATCAGGTAAGCACACTGATGTGCTTAGCTGCATTGAATTTCAAAGACAAAATCAAAACATCAGAGTATTTCCTTTTCTTTCCTTATGCTATGTTCTAGAATACATTCAAAATTAAAACTCATTAGATAAAGCAAACAAAATATATTATTATACTGAAATACATTTTTGCACTCTGATTCTAAGAATACCATAGAAATATTTTTGAATGAAATTCTGAAAACATTTTCAATGAGAAAAAATTGTCATCTTCAATTGAAAGACAAATTTTTAATGTATTATAAAACAAAATTTTCATTCTGGTTAAATCAACAGACACAAGAATATTTATTTGATTGTGGAACTGCTTTTTCCTACAGTTACATTAGGACTCATAATCAGGTTAGATGGCTCAAATTTGCCCTAGCAAGAGCTGTCCCAAAGGGGAATGAGAGTACCCAAAAGCTGTACCAATGGGAAGATGAGAGATACCAGGAGCTGTCCATGAGGGAAGATGAGAGACACCAAGGGTTGTCCCAATGGGGAGAAAATGCCAGAAAGAAATTCACAAACCTAACTCAGAAACCATGCTGAAATCAGGTCTGACAGGTACCTTTGGCAGGGGGAGATCACGACCACTGGCTCCTGGTACATCAACCCAAAAAACCCACCGACTCAAAGGAAGAGAAAGACTGAGCATGTAGACTAATTTGCATTTAAAAAAGGGAATCTTTTAAACAATAGAACATAGAATACTAATTAATTAGAGAACCATATAATTTGTAGTCAATGAACGTTAATGCTGTCGTTTGCTTATATATGTAAAAAATGAAACTTATTGATAGTCGTGATGCTGGCTTTGTAGATTTGCCATCCAGCACCCCTTTCTGTGCAGAACTGAAAACAAATCAAATACCTCCACTCCGTGGGGGAGTGGATTCTTACACAGTGTGAAAGAATCCACTTTGGGATAAAAGGTTATGTGTCACCATGGACACATTAATAAAACATGCTGATTTTCCAACCATGCTCCCCTATGCCTGGTCCATCTTGGGAGCGAGATGAATGCAGACAAGACACCTGAGATTTGAAACGTACTCTTGCGCAGTTGCTGTGACCAAGACGGTCACCAATCACCGCCTCACCCACAAGAGCCTCTCTGGGAACAAATCACCCAGGGCACAGGGCATCTCTCTGAGTCAGCTCCCTGAGTCCTGTACCAAGAAGCTGTCATCCAGGTGTTTTAGGAATCTCCTGGACCTATTTCTACCGGCTGTGTGGTTTTCCCAATTAACACCCACAAGCTGAATTCCCCCACAAGGACAAGGGAAGTTCATTTGGAGACATCCCTTGGTTCCTTAAACAATAAATTTTTGGTGCCCCTGTCTTGGCTGGGTGGCCAAGAGCAGCTTCCCATGATGACAGCCACTTCATTTGTTTTTCCCTCAGTCCTTACCCAGAGGCCTGGACATTGCAGCCCTTCCATTACATCCAGTGCTCACAACAGTGCCTGGAACACACTCCCAGTGGTGCCCTGCATGCTCCCAGTGGTGCCCTGCACGTTCACACGCTGCAGAGCTGCACCAGACAATCACAATGGGGCCTTGCACACTCCTCTGCTACCGCTGTGCCCTTCACACCACACTGCAGCAGGGCACCGGTGCTCACAACAGTGAGCTGTGCACACTCATACTCAGTGGGGCCGTGCCTCTTTGCACACTCACAGGGGTGCCCTGCTTGCACACCCCACTCGTGCTCACGATCCCACTCTGCACGCACCCCTTTCTTAAAGAACCTGGCCTGCAAACTCGCAGTGAGCCTTTCCAGCCTCTGAAGGAATGAACGTTTGTATAAAGGAATTCAATGAAATTAGAAATGCTTGTAGGAGCACCTTATAACCCAAATATTCCTCTGAGACTAACTTTTATTGAGTGATGCTTCACTCTGTTTGATCTCTGTACAGTCTTTTTGCTACCTCAAATGCACTGAGGTAAAGAAAACCGTAGTATATTTTTCAAGATAAGGTCACAGAGCTGAAATAGATTTTGATCTGTGATTATTTAAAACTTCTTCAGGGATTTTTCAATTTAAGAACTAATTCACCTTCTATGTATCTTCACTGTCCTCCTCTGCACATATAGGCACACTTAAATATACAATTTAATTATTAATGATTAATTTTGCTGCACAGCGTAAGAAATATCAATGAGAATGAAATCGGAGTGCAATCTGGAGCTGTGCAATTTGAGGGTCACTGGTGTCGTAGCCCTCTGCTAATACTACAGGAAGGCAACATGTGGAATGTACAAATATAGGATCAGATTTATGTCAGAAGAAAGGAGACGTGGTTGAAGAAGCCAAATAGATATAGATCCAATCATCTGTACAGCCAAACATGAATTTGTGGGTTTATGTCCAGACGGAGAGAAAAAAGACTAGGGACTTTTTCTGTTAGAAAAAAAAACAAACAAATCACTTCCATCTTTTTCTCTTCCAAACTAAAAGAAATAAAATTAAGGGTAATGAAGTGGAAAAAGGAGTATATCAAAAATATGAGACAGAACCAAGACTGGATAATCCTGAAGAGTCGGGAAGACATATGAAAAATCAACATATTTAATAAAGTTTCATAAACTTTTCATTAACAAGAGTGCTTATATTGCTCCTTGTTTAGTCTTGTTTTGTTTTGTTTTTCCTCAGCATCCAAGTTTTTTCATGTGAATACAATAGCAAACAAGTGAATTCCTGCAATAGTTCATATTATGTCCCCATCTTTTCTGGGGTAAATAATATGTATCAGTTTAGAAAATGTTCCAACACAAAGTTCACACATGAACGTGTTTGACTGTTTTACAATGTATTAAACTTAAGGTCTCTCTCTTTCTAGAGGGGACTGTAATTTCTGGTAGACAGATAGAAGAAGATATAGAAGAGCCTAAAATTGCAACACTGACATCTGAATTTCTGAGCAATTGAAACAGTGGGGAGGAAATTTAGCCTGAACACAAGTTCCCTTGTGATAATCAAGTTATTTATTTTGCTTGGACTTTCTACAGCTTTTACGCCTTTGGATAAAAATGCTTGGATCGTGCTTGTGTCTTCAATTGGTGTTTAGACCAGGTTAACTGCCTGAATTACAGGTACAGCAGGAGAGCAATAGTCTACCAGGACTCTCTAAGAAGCCAGGAGAAAAAAACAAAACATATGCAAATATACACATAATATGTTTTCTTTTTTTGTTTGGTTGTTTTGGAGGTATTTTGTTTGGCTTGGATTTCTTTGGTTTTGGTTTGCTTTGTTGTTTTTTTTCCCCTGTACCTATTCCATTACTATTCTGAGTAAGAAAAAGACAGCTTACATATATTTATAAGGCAGGCTAAGGTTGGCTCACTTTACTTGGCCTGCACTCACTGGGCATGAAACAGCCCAATACCAGCACAGTAGTGCACAAGCTGTTTAAGTTTTGTACTTTAGGTTGGGAGCAGCTCTGTGCTAATGAGAGTGCACAGCTTCCAGCCTGGAGAGCTGCAAAGCTCACAACTGTCAGTGTAGGCATCTCCACAGAACACATAACTTCTACTTCCCCTTCGAAGACGAGCTCAGCCTCTGAGAGCAGTCAGAGCAGTTACAGCAACCCCTCATTCATTTTTTCACACACCTTCCCCAGGGTTTCCTGAGTACTGCCATTCATTGTCCCATTTTACAGCAATAAATTAGTGCCAGCCCAGCAGCTCAAGATGGCTGTTCACATGGTATTTCTCAGCACATTAGCCAAACAGTAGGAAAAGCCATACGCGCCTCTCATTTGACACTTGAGTCTCATTTTACACTTGGGTTTGCCAACAGAGTAAGAAATAGTACTTATCAAGCTTCTCCTCAACACAGTCTTCTTAATGTCAAGGGAAAATTGAGAGTAAAATTGTCTCCAGCTGAGCACAGTTTTCTGCACTGCTATGTTGCAGTGTGTAAGTAAACGTAGCTCTTACACTGGTCATCAGCAGCTTAATTACCACATTTCACCAAGGCTTGATCTTTAATGACAACAAATATACCTGAGGAAAAGATTTAATTCCTTTGTGGCTTAACCACAGCAAACAAAGTCTTCCACCCACATGAATAAAGCATGCTTTACAGCTTTACAGAAAAGACTGATTAATACAAATGACCCTGATGTGTAAGATTTTGACACAAATCTCTTTTTCTTTCAGTTAACCTTTGAAATTGAGGCCAACATTTTTCTAGAGGATTATTTTTGTTTTAAAAAAATCACATTATGATACGCAGACCTACTAGCAGCAAAGCAGAATAAAGAAAATCTAAGGTACGATTAGATGCCTCCTAAAATGGCAATTGCAAATCCGTTCTTTAATGTGCCACGAACCCAGAGGGGCAGGTAAGGAAATAAAATCAAAACTAAAACACATCCACTGTATGATATGTATGAAATTTGATGCGATTGAACCTCACTGTATGGCATATGGTGTATTATTTCACACATTTAATAAAGAAAATAAACGGGATAAAGTACATAAGTATTAATCCCAAGATTCTCACAGACTTCATCCTCAGGAGTTTGTTTTCTGTTTCCTCAGAAGAGGTTTTTAAAATGGTCACAGAAGAAAGAAAGAAAGAAAGGCTATTTTTAGTTGTAGGAACTGAGTGATCAAAACCAAAACCCAGGTGTTCTATTTAACTTGGGACGCTTTAGATGATTATATATGAACTCTAGATGATATGACATTTTCATTGTTATAAAAATATTATTAGTAACTCCATAGTTAAGGACACATTGAGACTTTTTGCTGAAAGTGATTAAAATTCTTCCATTTCACACTTCATTGATTGAATCTCTTTTCCAGAGTTACCACAGTATCTTCATAGCAGAACTGATTTTCTTTTTCTCAAAAATATTATCTCTGAGAGAAAAAACCCAACACATTAAACCGATCCCTTCCGGATTTTTCTTTTATCTTCTAAATGCCTGCTATATTCCTTCTCAAAATCACAATAATGACACAGTTCAAATGTACATTATATAGCTTTGTATGTAACCACCTTTTAGACAGGTCACATTTCAAAACACATTTTACTCCATTTATGCATTATAGCACTCTCATAAAAGTTGAATTAGGAACCTAAACCTTCTTTTCTCTTTTCTACTATACAGCATCTCATCCTATCTCTATCACTACCTTTAATCCAGTTTTTTGAGGAAGAGATAACTACAGAATCCAGCAAAATTATCTGTTCAATTCACTGAAATCAGGGTGCCTTCAAAATTGGGTCAATCTTAACCAAAATTCTTCTTGGAATGGAAGATGGAAAAGAAAACAAGGGGACCACATTAAATTCAAAAATATATTCACTTTTCCCTGCCAAATAATTATAATTTATATTCATATCACTGCACAACAACATTGAACTTAATGTAAAATATCAGTACTTGAAACAAAACATTTAATAGGCTTGATTATTTTCTCTTTTGTTTATGACAAAATGGTCAAACATTGCTATTTATAACAAATCCAGAATTTAAAATGAACACTCCTTCACAAAATTGTATTACCAACCTCTGGATTTGCCTTATCTAGTAAAAATTCCTGTTTTCCTTCCATTGGAAAGCTCCTCTTCTATAAGGAAGTCCCCTGACTTGATGCTCAGTCAGGAATCACTCAACTACCTGCATATGGACTGCTGTGGAGGGTTGACCCCAGCCAGATGCAAGGTGTCCACCAAAGCTGCTCTATCACTCCCTCCTCAGCTGGTCAGGGGAAAGAAAATAGAAAAAAAGGCTTGTGAGCTGAGATAAGGACAATGAGAGATCACTCACCAAATACTGTCACAGGCAAAACAGATTCAGCTTGGGAAAATTAGTTTCATTTATTGCCAATCAAAATCAGAGTAGGATAATGAGGTGCAAAAGAAATCTTAAAAATGCCTTCCTCCCATCCCTTCGTCCTTCTCAAGCTTAACTTTACTCCCGATTCTCTACCTCTGCCTCCCCAGTGACACAGGGAGATGGGCAATGGGTGCTATGGTCAGTTCATCACACGCTGATCACATCTCCTGCTGCTTACTCCTCAGGGAGAGGAGTCCTTCCCCTGCTCCAGCGTGGGGTCCCTCCCACAGCAGACAGTCCTCCACAAACTTCTCCAATGTGAGTCCCACAGAAGAAAGCTCTTCATGAACAAGAGACCAGCTGGTCTCTGAAGAAATGTCTTTTTCCTTCCCTTTCATCACTTCCCTGTCTGTATTGGAGTGTGGCTTCTGATAAGTGGGAAAGAGGACATTCATATTTTGTGTCTAGTCCATTACAGAGATGTCAGGTATATATCTCTTCTCGGTTATCTTAAATCTTTTCCTGTTCTGCTGTTGCTGGAGGGGGCCAGCACAACAGATGAACTACAGCCCAGCTAACTGACAGAGGTATTAAAAAACGTATTTGTCTAAAAGAGAGCAGAACTCACTCCACTGCAGCCAAGTATGGTAAAACTGTCAGAAAGGATCAAATTAGTAATTCCCCTAAACACTCAGGAGAGAGCGAGGGTTTCGCTTTGCCAAAAAGGTTTTAGAAATATAATAATTTTTTGCTGTTCTTTGATTTCCAGGCATATCGGAAATTTTCAGCCTGACTAGAAACGGAATTAATTTATAAGTTTTTCACTTCCTCTTTGAGTTTGCTGCTTTCTATTTAAGTTTTTTTTTTACCTGTTTTTTTTTGTTGGGTTGGTTGGGGGATTTTTTTGCGGGTTTTTTGGGTTTATTTTTGTTGTTTTTTTTTAAAAAAATTTTGCCACATATATCCAACATAGCACTATGGAGCTAATAAATCGTCTGCCATGGAAAACTTTCAGTATAATATAAAATTGGTCCTATTATGATACAAATAAACCTCTTGACAAGGAAATAGTAAAAAAAGTTTTCAGAACTAACTCATAGAGTTCTGTGACAGATATTTTGTTTCCAGTGTGAAATATCCTGCAGATCTATTGTGGAAAGCATGTTTTAAAGACCCATTTGAATATCAGATCCCATCACGGCATTCAACGATGTAGAATTATTAACTTCTTTGTGAATCAAGCTCTATTGAAAAGGTGGCTACATAATGCAATAGTAGAAGAAATAACCACTGCAGATAAAAGACATTGAAATTAAATTCTAAAATGTTGGAATCAAAAAAGTTACATAGTAAACATAAGGTAATGAAAAGTAATCCAAAAGTAAATAAGGAACTGAAGATTTCATAAGTTAGTATTTCGATCTATTTCTTGACTTGCCAACAACTGCTTCGCTTTTAATTTAATCTGCATATAAATGCATTATTCTATCTTTTATTAGAATAATCATGAGATCCATTTCACTAAAATGAATATGTAGAGATACTGGAGGTTAATGAAAATAACCTTTCACATGAAAATATGTGATATATACTCAAATATTAAATAAAATGAATTATGCACAAACAAAAATGAAATTCATCAAGTTTTATCTCAAAAAACTACTCCTAAACACTATTGTACAGTGCACCTACCAGGTACAGACTTTGAAATAATTTTAAAATGCACATTTTTTCTCTTCCCATTCAACATAATCTAATGATTTTAATGGCAGAACAGGGCCAGATCTTCTGAGTCAATATTTCTTGTTGTCTATCAGCTCCATCAAAGGAGGAAATAGAGATTCTTATATTAATTCTTATGTTAAGATCACTTAATTTTTTTTTTCTGAAACTCCTGATGGAAATTGCCTCATAGTCTCCATCTTTGAGTGTTTAGAAACTATCTTGTACTTCACAGTCGATATTTAATTTATACCTTACATTTATCTGTGGTCAGTTTATAATTGCACTTCTTTGTGCAAGTGTACTTCATTTATTATCTCTTATTTGTGACTAGCAATTTGGGAAAGCCCTACAGACACCTTATGGTCATGTCTTATGCTTATCTGAAATGAAGAGGAGACAAAAAACAATTTGACTCATCAGTGTGTATCTTGATCACTGTCGTACAAGGAACAGTCCCCTTTGAACATGTGGACTATCACTAGTAGTGCTAAGAAGCCTATTTGTAGCATTAAATTATACTAACAAAAAAATGTTTTATTTTTTGAAGATACATTAAAAATCTTGGAACCAGTGTACTTCAAAGGCAGAATTACAAAACGGCAGCACTGAAAATAATTGCTTCAGCTACTGATGCTGCAAGTTGCCCCTAGATGGGTCTAGCATTGTCAAAAGAAAAATGCAAATTTATTAATTTTAATAAATGCGTAAAGAAATCTTTATCAATATTGTTATCAATCCTCCATATGATCACATCCGACTGAAGCCAGTTATTTCCCTTAGGCTTTCTCCAGTTTGATTAAAACAAGTATATGCTGCCTGGCAGATTTGAGATCACTCCAAGAGAGCCATTACATATAATTTTCATTATCCGTTTCATCATTATGATTTATTATTGACACTTTACACCTATTGCTAAAGTACACATATGGAAGTGGTGAATCTCAATATAACAATATCAAAGACTGGAGAGATGGAGAGATGCTCTTGTAAGAGAGAAAAAAAAAATATATAAGCACTATATTTTCTTCATTTTACCACAAGATGATTATTAAGAATGATTTAATTCATACATTGCAAAAAAATATGGAAAATTGACATTTTGGGTACCGGCTACTCAGACTGTCTACTTTAGGTATCTAATTTGAGCGCCCAACGGAAACTTGGTTTCCCGACTACTCAATACAGAAAGGTCTGCGAGCTGGCAAACTGGAATGTGAAAATTAAGCAGTTAAAATTAGGTGATGACTAAATTGCCCATGTTTGCAGATGGAGACCTTGAGCACTGAATCCTGGGAGGAGAGACTTCACCATGGGGTTGCAACAGCAGCCTCTGCCCCTCCTGTCCTCTGCTGATGGGACAGGTCACCTGCCTGAGTAGAAGCTAATGAACAAAGACAAGTTACAGCACAAGAGATGAACTGAAACCAAGATTGCAACCAGTTTATCCAATGATATGAGATCATGAACTGTGATGGGTCCTGTAACAAGGGTGGGAAAACACGAAGGATTGTTTTGCTATGTAGCCACATAGCACAGCCACAGATCTAGCCACAGATAACGATCCCTACAATTTCTGAGACAGGGGGTCAGCATTTGTACAGCAGAGCACACACTCGTGTTTGCTAAAGGACTTTTCCTTTTTGCTAGAAGGACACAGTAACCCCCAGTTTCCAAGTGAAAGAAAATATCTCCATATCTCGGCTTTCTAGTTTTGTAGTCTATACCTAGTCACTAACAATCCACTTCCTCATCCAATTTCCCACACCCCTGCCAAGGGCAGGGTTAGAGAGGAAGAGACAAAACTAAGGTGATCTTGCTTCTGAAGACCACTGGTTAAAGATATTTCCCCTCCTTTCAGGAAAACACAAACTTATTTCCCCCTACCCACCTCCCATGAGTATAAGTTGCCAAAAATCAGCTCTCAGCAGCTGTAAAGCAGGAGCTAAGCTAGCTAGCCTATGTGAAGAAATCAGACAACTGAACAAACCCAGGGGCTGAAATCAACCCCCAGTGCTTCACAGATATTCTGCTCAAAAGCATTTCAAAATACACACACAGATACATTACAGAAGATCGGTTTCACCCAGTAAGAAACAAATTAACATCTGTCTAGAAAATGATGCTCTGTTGTACACTTTGTCTTTCTCTGCAACTCCCCCTCCAGTTTTCATTCAATTTTAATTCCTGCTCAATTCTGTTTTTCTGAAGAGCGAACAACTCGGGGATTGCAACTCTGAACTGCATGTTTTCTAGCGAGTGAAAAATGTATGTGTTCTAGTAGGTGCTCTTGCCAAGACAAATAAAATGTAAAAACATACTGATTTTCGTTATTAAGCCTGCTTTGTCAGATATGGGATTTTCAGAGTCCCTGAATTCAGTAATAATATCTGCTATAAGAGATTAGGTAGGCAAGTGCTAATTAAACTGCTGGACAACAGCCAAGCTATACTGCTAAACAAGAGATACCTGAACAGATGCGTCTCAAACAAAGGCAGAAGATGCTACTTTAAATAATTTTGTGGTTTTTCAGTTCACCAAAATTTTCAGATGAAACAGTCTTAAGCTTACAAAGATAATGGATTTCATCTTTTGGTTTTGGAAAAAATTAAGAAAACAATTGAAATTTAAAAAAAAAAAAAAAAACCACAAAACATACTCTAAGTGGCATAAAAACTGCAACACAACATATATGTGAGTTCTGTTAATTGTGTAAGTTTCTGCAAGATAATCCCAATACCTTGCCCCTGTTCCTTGCAGGAAGAGTTTATCTTTCACCCACCTATAGATCAATGTAATATAAACAGAGACTGATGACATTACCTGCTAATTTTGGTTCATAGTAATGGTGGTAGTAGAGGTTAATAGTAGTAGTAGTACTACTACTAATAATAATGATAATAAATTTTTTTTTGGAAGGCAAACTATAGGACGGTGAAAGTAAAAAAATAACAGTTTGACAGACATAGAAACTACCTCACTGTCTCTCACTAACCATTTTCCAGGGGTCATTTGGTCACACGGATTCAGAATCTAAATTCTGATTAAAGTGAGTGAAGCGTTATAGGCAGTTTCCTGTTACCCATTGTGAAAATCAGAAATGGAATTTCAGCACTATGATCATGACTTTTAAAGGCCATTACAATTTTCAGCTGGATCTTCACTTTGACAGCTAGACCTGTTCAGCACTTTTTTCATGCTTTTTATAAATGTGATGCAGTGCTTGTATTGATGAAAAGGAGTATTGCTACTTTCTTGTCAAAGAGTAAAGTTTCTATGTATATTTTTAAAGAGAAGACACTGCAGCATTGTTAGCTTATCACTGCAGCTTATCATTAGTTTATTAGTTTGCAATCGAAGGTATAATTAGAAATAAATAAAATCTTTATGAACATTGATGTTTACTATTCCACACAGCAGAAATATCCATATCCATCCATATTTTGGTTTTGGTATAAAATTAATTCTTCCTGTTGGCCACCTGCAGGCATGCAGTTCAGTGGCAATCAGATGTACTGTTGACCAAGAAAACAAAATTTGTAGTAGCATTTACAAAGCAAGAGTGCTCCAATGTATGTGACTACTGCAATATTAATTAACAATATTAATAATTAAATATTAAAACCTTCAATACATTAAATGTATGACAGAATAAGCATCACAAAAGAATGATAATACCAAACCATATTTTCTCTCCTTTAACAGAGAGGTTGAACTTCACAAGTACGGTGTTTTAAGGGAGAGGATGAAAAAACTCAAAACCCCATAATTTTTCCTTATTACCTACACTTAGCACACAATTCCTTTTGCCTTCTGAGTGTTCAGAAGTCCCTGGAGTGAGCATTCCTAACTCTTCAGTTTCAACATCTTTTTACTTAAAGATTAGTGACCACTTATAGCTTGGGGCATTTACTTAGCTATTAAACAAAAAAATTAACAGTGCAGATAAACAAGCTTTTATCTGTATTCAGTTCCAGTTTTACACAGGAATGATTAGTTCAATTTTCATAATTTCAAATGACAAGTTGTCAAAAATATGCTCTTCTCCTTCCTGATTTATCTTGAAAAAGGCACTACCTCTCTCCTACTAAATTATTCAAAATCTCTTGCCAGAATATTTAGTGTTCTTTAAAAAAAAGAAAAAAAAAAAAGAAAACAGAAAACATGCAGTTGTGCAAGACAAAGCCGTGCATGATGCATGCACATTATAGGAATTCATTAAAAGTGCCACTTCTCTCACGCGTCAGATCAAGTGTTGCAGATATATATGTCAGGATTCTCAAAGGGCAGTAAGACAGTATCTGTAGAGATAATGTCAATTAATGTTTAAAACCCCCAAGAACTGATTTATAAAGCCAGTAAAACAAATCAGTGAAACATCTTTTTCTTGAAATAATTTTGAGCGTGCTTCTTTCCCACACATATTAAAATTTTAGGCATTTTAGATATTAAATGAGGCACTGTGCCATGACCATATTCATGTAGAGAAAAAACCCAGTGTACTCCCACTACTTCCCTGTCTGACCATGGTGGCACCCTGACAGTCGTTCTCGCACCCTGAGCTGGGACCAAGGACTCCTCACAGATACACAGACCACACTCCCCTAGTCAGACAAGGTTTCCTTACTGGCCCGACCCCAGTTTTCCCAGATCAGAGTCTCAGACATCTCAATCCTTAAAATAATTTAATCATGGTGCAAGAACAAAATGACAGCTCGAGCTAGGTGTCTCTGAGGAGGGACCCCGAGCAAAGGAAACCCTGAGGTTTTATGCCTTCACAGTCTAAGTGCTGGAAAGTCTGGGGGTTGGTGGCTCCTGCCGTGCCTCTGGGTGTCCCTCACCTGACTGGGTCATACGTCCTGGGCCATTTGTTGTGCAAAGGGTCATTTTCCCTTCACAGCCTTTTTTCTCAGGCTCCTGTCTCCCAGGGCTCAGCCTGCTGCTCTCTCTGCAGGTGCACTCTGAGCTACCTGCCCTGAATGTATTCATTGACACCACTTCAACCATACCATGCTGGTAGTTAAAGTTCAGGAGACATAAAAAATACCCCGTTTTCGCTTCTATTTTTCCTTACAAATTTCTTTCCATTCACTTGAAAGTATATTTTTCCTTACTGAGTTCTATTCTTAGTCATATACATTTTTATTAATGTTTATAGTCCAGCTTTGCCACTTTGGGCGTTTGCTAAGGCCTCCTCCAGTGAAATCTGAACCTGACAAGGAAAAATCATAGAATAATAGAATCATCAAAGGTCGGAAAAAACCTCCATGATCATGGAGCCCAAACTTCAACCAATCAACTAGACCTTGTAAACATTGTAAACTAGACCACAGCCCTAAATGCCACATACAGTCATTTCTTGAACACATCCAGGGCCAGTGACTCCATCACTTTCCTGGGCAGTCCATTCCAATGCTTAACTACCCTTTCACTAAATTCTTCCTGATGTCCAACCTGAACCTTCCTTGGTGCAGCTTGTGGCCGTTTTGTCTTGTCCTGTCTCTGGTTCCCTAGGAGAAAAGGCTGATTACTGTCTTTACTACAACCTCCTTTCAGGCAGAGGCAATGAGGTCTGCCCTGAGCCTTTCTCCAGACTAAACTCCCCCAGCTCCCTCAGCTGCTCCTCATATGACTGACTCTCTAAACTCTTCCCCAGGTCCTTTACCCTTCTCTAGACACGCTCCAGCATCTCAAAGTCTTTCTTGAACTGAGGGGCCCAAAACTGGACACAGGATTTGAGGTGTGGCCTCACCAGTGCTGAGCACAGGGGGACAATCCCTGCCCTGGTCCTGCTGGCCACGCTATTGCTGATCCAGGCCAGGTGCCATTGGCCTTCCTGGCCCTCTGGGCACATGCTGGATCAAGAAGAGGAAGAGAAGGATGCGCAGCTATCAGCAAGTGTCACTTTATGCTAACTGCTGTAGTCATGGCAGGTCTTCTCTGGATATTACAATCTTGATTCTAAAATACACTATTAAAGAATTTGAATGACTGAAATTAATAAGACCTCCCACATGCTGAGGGTTTTTCAGATGTCAAATGTCAGCAAAACTAAAACCAAACAGACTCTTTTCTATTTCTTTGCTGCTTTTTCACCTTCCCTCCAACAATTTCAAGCAGGTAGGAAGCTGTGAGGCAGATTTTATATGGCAAAGCACACGAAGACAGGGACAGGTTTGTGAATGGTATTTGCAGTTTTAATGTGCTAGGCAGAAGCTAATCTTCTTCTGTTGTATCCTTGGCTTACAGAAACCCACAGTGTGATTAGTGTGCCTTCCCAAGTGCCAGTGAGAAGCCCCATTTTCTGAAGCTTTTGTCAGAGCAGGTAGAAATGAGCCAGCATCTCGCAGCATAGAGGCTCTCAAAATCTTTCAATGCCTTACACATCAGTAATTATTTAGTCAGGAAGCATACAGAGGAATTAATCCCTACCTGAGAACCATTTGTTGTTGTGGCAATAAAACCCCTTATATCAGCATGAGTCGCCCATACTTTCATAATAGAGTTCTTTCTGTTCCCTCTAAGCTTCATGTAATTACATATTCAGAAAAATTCAGTGCAGCAGACTTCAGATTTACCTATCACATGTCTTACAGACCTCATTAGGGAAAAAGAGGGATTTTGTAAGAAAACCAATTCCTGTAATGCTTTCAAACACATTAAATTTGCAGGTGGATGTTAGAATTTTGTATCATTTTTCTCTGGCATATATATTCATTGTGCCTATATAAGCACAAGTGTAAGTATATGTATGACTGGCTTTAAAGAGTGTTAAGGATGCTTCTAATCCAGTAACAACAAACATTAAAGCCAGCAGAGTTTTTCTATTTTCTTCTATTTACTTCCTCATTTCAAAGAAGGCCTCCTTTCCCCCTTGTTCAAAAAAGAACAAGAAAATCTCTTGCCATAAAAACAAACACACACGTGCATAGACAAAAAAAAAGGAAAAGGAAAAAGTTAAAAAAATCAAACCCTGGTCTGAGATTCAGAAATAAATAAATAAGTAAATAAATAAAGCAAACAAGAAAATACAAACAAAAAACCCCAACTAATCAAACAAACAAAAAACCCAACATCCCCTCACCTCCCACCCCCCAAAAAAACCTACAAAAAACCCACCCAAGATGATTAAATCAAAAACACCAAATCACTTTTACTTTCTCAGTGCTGTTTCACACACATACCTTGGGTTAATTACTTTTTCGTCCTCTTATTATATTTAAATCATGACCCGTTTTCTACTATTCGTTTTAATCTAAGTCATGAAAAATCCACAGGATTCTCATGAAATATAAGAAAACATGGTTGGAAGAAAAAGTGTTCATTGAGTTTGAAGTCATTGATTGATCCAATTTGTACAAGCTGCTTTTGTCAGATATATTACAGAGGTATCAGTAGCAACACTACAGTTAACACTGTATTGAAATGAGCACTTAAAGCAGGATTAAAATTCTCCCATTTCACCCTTCGGTGACTAAAATTAGACTCCAAATGATGTAACAACTCTTCAACAGATAAGAACACACCAGGCAAATTACAGATGAACATTTGAAAACAATGCCTTATTAAACATTTTCCCCAAGAGCCTTAATGTGCTGGCATCACCTTAATATCAGAAATGTAGAAATGTTTCAGAAATTTACCCTGCACTTTCAAATTCAAAATGCTTTTTAGATAAGCATTTTAACATTATTATTAGCCTAGTTTCTCTTTTTTCTTGTAAATTTAAACAAGATCATGTGCTGAATCTCTCAGCAGTGCCTAGGCCATGTAAATACTTCTGTGCTTTCTTTGCACTACTGCCTGCTCACCTCCATAGGTCTGACTGTAGTTTTTACCAAAATCTTTCTTCAGATTGATTATAAAAAGAAAGAATTCGTGTGCACACTGAGAAGTTCTTAGGTGTTCCCAACAATTTATTTTTTTACTAGAAAACACAAAAAAATTGTGCAATTCCCTAAGTCAAAAGAAAAAAAATCACAATAGGCTGCTTTCAATTAAAAATAATAATAGTCATGCATTTTATACTGCCTTCCTTAAGTACCTCTTCCTCTCTCGGATGAGGGATGTTCTGAGGTGGTTACATGTGTGCACAGAAGGGCTGTGATAGCCCAGGGGGAGCTGCAGGCAGACAAAAGAAACCAGAGCAATCGCAGTTCACCTCAGCCACCAGGTCATATACTTCCCAGGGAACAGCTATTACAGTATCTTGAAAATCAATTCTGACGCATTTAAAGAAACAAAAAAATGCAGTATTTCATAACAATATTTAAATCTTTTAGCTTGTTACAGAGTTTTTCAGTTTCAGATGATGGCATTGTGTTCAGGTAAAGAAGGAATGAACACTGCATAAAAGCCAAGTTTTAACATTAATAACATTCACATAAATTAGAGGCATTGAATACATCTTTATGAATAACTTCAGCAAATCTACAGTGCTGGTAAAATAGCTACAAATAACTCAAGGTATTTTCTAAAATCTTTTTGTATCCTATAGCAGAAGGGCTTTTTCCTTCAAAAAGACCTAATTAGTTTTATCAACTTACAGTGAAGCACATTTTAATGTGATTACAGTTTCAATTTATGGGTACCAAGATCATTCAAATGACATAAATGTGGTATTGGATTTGTACTGCCCTTTATGTTGAAGTCCTAAGGTGTTTGCCAAAAATACTAAAATCTATATCAAAGCAATATATTCTTGCAGGATCTTATCTAGTTGAGTTACCAGTGGCTCCTTGAATATAAATCCCAAGTGCAGTTATGTTGTGCAAACTGTCATTTTAATCACCTTAGTTTCTTTCAACAGCTTAACCTGCCTATATTATCTGTTGAAACCTCGACAAGTCTTTCCCTGGGTGTTGTGCAAGATTGCATAATAAAATCTTCACAATTGCACCTTACTGTGTAACATATGAATTTTTATCACAGAATGCAGTATTTTTTTTTCCAATATGCATTGCCTTGCATGCAAGTATTAAAGCCAATAAAAACCCTGTGACTTTTATATTGGTTTTTTGTCATAAAATAACATTTACTTGGTTTAGACAAGCTTACTGTGTGTCAGGGTGAAAATTACCAATGGAATGCACAAAAGCCCAACCTAAATATTTGCAAGACCAGAGTATGCAGCAGGTTAAAGAGAGAAATGGTGGGAAAGGTGGCTGAAAAGAGCCGTTGCAGGTTCTTAATCTTAGGTTCTGAATCTCTAAGAACTCCAGTTGTTTACAAGCCATTACTTGTCTGATGAGTCTGCTGGGCAAGCCCATCAACAGGACTGAAAAGCTGATAGTTGACACCTGACTGTTGTCAGATCCAGGTTTTTGTTTGCATGACAAGTCACAAATTCAGCTTTGGACTTCTCACAGTGGTCTCATTCATGGCTTGCCCTAGAAAAATTGTTCTGAAGTAAAATAGCATCAGCTGAAAGATAGTTCATTCTATTCACTTTGTTTAATTTGTATTTGATTTGAGACCTGCAGTGGTACTTGGATCATCTCTTTCTCTGAGACACAGTTCTCTGAGTATAACTTAATTGGAAATCTTGCCATGCTATTCTTTCCAAGGGTTTTTGAATTTTGCACCCCGTTTTAGGTCTGCTTAAGCTTTGCATTACTCCCAGGCACCTACAAAGTCTAGTGTTAGGCAACATAACATCACGGCAAATAAGGATGTACTTGACTCAAACAGTACTCAAAGGTGTATTTCCTCAAAGTGCATTTCCTGTAGCTGTTCCACAACAGGGAAGCCAGACACTTCTCTGATGAGCCGTTCATGAAACCTTCCAGTGTCCCAGTCTTCCTCACAACCTATTCAAGTGCCACTAATTTTGAGTATAGTGAAAAAAACTCCACTCTGAAATATGATCAGGAATTGGACACAAACGATTACTAAAGCACTTAGCCATCACAAAAAAAAAAAAAAAAAAGGTTTTCAGTTTATTTTGCTGTTCTCAGGCATTCCTGCTGCCAAAAATCAAATAGCACTGCTGGAAATCATAATGCTCCATAGAGATGGCAGGCTTTTTTTTTTCATTTCATTTAGAGAGAAGTAATTGTGGAGACTGCTCTGTTTCTAAAAATAGATAACTGCAAAACAAATTAATTTTACATTTGCATTTTATAGCCTCTTCACTTTCCCTCAAAATATGTGAATTCAAGAAAAGTGACACACTTAGTCACTTTTTCAAAGACACCAAATATGCAATACATATTATCTAAAAGCCTCTACTTTATCTTACAGCTTCAAGTTTCTTCTTTGAAATGTTTTACATGAAATACATGATAGAATTGTCACCTTATTTTGGAGTTTATGATATAAACAAGGTCACTGTATAATTCAGAGCATAAAAACCTTTTCTGATGGGGAAAAAAATTGAATCTTACTGCCACACTATAAAGTTAATTGGGCCACTGGGAAAAGATATTTCAGGTAAGCAGCTACAGTAGATATTTCTTTGCCACCATGTAGAGATATTTTTCTCTGAATCCATCAGTTTACTTGCATTTTCTCTAAGAAGGTAACTTAAATTATGCATAAAGCTTCTCTCTAACCTATTTTATACTAATATCAATACAATATGTAATCTTCAGCAGGATACTCTTGCTGGAAAATGAAGTTCACTGCAAAACGCTGTTAACAAGGAGTTGTGAAGGCACGTTTCTTGTTTTCTGGACCTGTTCGTCTCAGCACTGATCACTTGAAATTTGTTCTCACTATTCTGGACAGGATAACTGCTGACTTGAAGTGCTTTGCAGTTATTCTAAGCAGAAGCACAGAGGTTACAACCAGATCAAGTAAGTGCAGAGCAATTGTTCCTCATTATTACTTCCAGTACTAATAGTGTTCCACTTAAGGCAGAATGATTGATTATGGCCAGGTCTTTTGGTGAAGTTGAAAACCAAGGAAGAACCAATTCAAGCTAAGAGGACAGGTGATGGAATCCTTATAGGGATGATTTATCCACGGAAAATGGTAGCCTTCTATGATGGAATGACTGAAACAGTTGACGAGGAAAGACTGATTGATGTCATCTACCCAGACCTCTTCAAGGCCTTTGACATGGTCCCACATGACATCCATATCTCTAAATTGGAGAGAAATGGATTTGAAGGATGGACTATTTGGTGCATTAGGAATTGGCTGGATGGGTGCAGCCAGAGAGTTGAGATCAAGCTTTCTTTGTCCAGGTAGAGGCCAGTGGCCAGTGTTTTCCCTCAGGGCTGTGTCTTGGAATGGATGCTCTTTAATATCTTTATCAACGACACAGAGAATGAGATCAAGTGAACCCTCAGCAGATTTGTAGATGGCACAAAGCTCAGCAGTGCAACTGACACAACAGAAGGACAGGATGCCATCCAGAGGGACCTAGACCAGCTCAATAAATGGGCCCAGGTCACCTTCATGAGGTTCAACAAGGCCAGGTGCTGCACCTGAGCCGGAGCAATCCCAGACATGAGTACAGACTGGGAGAACAACTCACTGAGAGCACCCTGTGGAGAAGGGCTTGGGGGTTCTGGTGGACAAGAAGCTGGACATGAGCCAACAGTGAATGATCGCAGCCAAGAAAGACAATTGTATCCTGGGCTGCATCCAAAAATACTTGGGCAGCAGGACGAGGGAGGGGATTCACCCCTCTATTCTGCTCTGGTGAGACCCTGCCTGGAGCACTGTGTCCATCTCTGAGGTCTTCATCTTAGGAAGGGCGTGGTCCTTTTGGAGCAAGTCCAGAGGTAGACCACACAGGTGATCAGAGGACTGGAGCACATCTCCTGTGAAGACAGGCTGAGGGAGTTGGGATTGTTCCACCTGGAGGAGAGAAGGTTGCAGGCATACCTCATAACAGCCTTGCAGTACCTAAAGGGGGCCTAAAAAAGAACTGGAAAGAGACTTTTTACATGGGCATGTGGTGATAGGACAAGTGGGAATGGCTTTAAACTGAAAGAGAAGAGATTTGAGTTAGATGTTAGGAGGAAACTCTTTACTCAGGAGGTGGTGAGGAGGTGGCAACATTCTCTGGATGTTGCCCAGAGAAGTCGATGCATCACCCCTGAAAGTGTTCAAGGCAGGTTGGATGGAACCCTGAGCAATTTGGTGGAGTGGAAGATGTCACTGCCCACAGCAGGGGGATTGGAACTGGACGGTGTTTGAAGCCCCCTTTGGTGCCAAACCATTTTATGATTCATTCTATAATTCAATGACTCTTGTGACTAGGATTAAAATCATCAGGTGACTGTGATGCTCACTGTGATGCATATTTAAAATAAGGAATGCTAGCTTAGGCTGGAGGCACATAGTAAAGCTTTAAAGTTCCTTTAGATCTACCTGTTGATCTGACCTTAGTCTTTGCTTACTTGCTGAACTTGTCAGCCTCCAAAAGTAAATAAATTCTTGAAGAATGAAAAGAAGTATAAGTTTTATGTTTTCGGTAAAGCAGGAGATGGAAATGAAGATAAGACAATAGGAAGGATTGATTACTCAAAAGGATTTTTTTTTCCAAAGCATTGCCATAGCTCTTTGTTGAAAGCCTACATTTGGGCCAGGTTAAAAATATTTCTGTTCTCCTTTGAGGAGTTATGCCACAATCTGTACAAATACAAGAACACATTACGCATGAAGCATTTCTGATGCTAATTGTTTCCATTAGATTTTTCAATTATAATGTTGGTATAACATTATGAGGTACAATCTGGAATAAAAAGAATGACTGCAAGAGTGAACAGTAAGTTACATTAAGAAGTACTTCCAGCTGGCAATGTTTTGCTTTAAGTGACTCCTTGAAAATACAATGCAAATTAAAGGCCAGCTTGTGTAACAGAACTTGATACCAGTTCATTGATATTTTTTTTAAATACAAAAATTCCTGCCTATGAGAACAAACATTTATTTTTAGGCAAACATTATTGTGCATCTTCACAGCCATAAAAATTAGAGAGGAAAACAAAACATTGTCAGAAAGATTTAATCAACATTTCATTTTCTACATGTATATGGGAAAAACACAACTTGTTTTATATAGGACAGTCCTTTTTACATGTGTTTACAGATAAGGACAGTTTCTTAACATCTTTCCAGATGTTTTGCCCCACTTCACACAAATGACATCTTTAAACATTAAGACTAAGCTATCAGGCAGTGAAGGGTCTAGCTGTATTGCTAGAATCATGAGGCATGAATCTCATGGATGGGCTGCAAACATCTGCACAAGCAACATTTATTCTGCATCTTTGTACTTCTCATCTGCATTATAATCATTAATATATCTTTCCCTCTCTCAATTGTTTTAACAATACCAGCCTCTCTGCATGTGTTCAGAAGCATCCTATTACCAAACCATTTGGCTTTTTCTCCTCCAAATGTTGATGTTTTTCCCCCCACCAGTGCACATTATTGTGAGATCTAGGACAGGCATCACTCAGTCCTAAGCCTAAAAAAACCAGAGGATCTTTTGGATACTGCTGAGTCAGAAGGGGTTTCTTTATGCCACAGGAAGGCAGTAAATGACAGCTACATAATAGAATTCACTACAGGAGGTAAACACAAAGTAGAGGAGTTATTTCATGCTAGGTATACTAGTTTGCTAATTTTGATTATATAATGTTATTGGTACATAAAGAAAGAAACTCATAGGTGCAAAATCTTTTCAAGATTATCGGAAGATATATTTGTAAAACTAATTGTCTAAAACTTCATTTACATAAGGAAAATTCACCATTAGTGCCTTGCTGTGAGACAATACAAAACTAAATCAGGAAGCTCAATGTTGGGGCATTTCACATTTTATGTTTAATGGTAAGTAGAATGAATAGCAGAGGTACTTTTGATCTTTTTACCTTCAGAAGGATGTCACTGGTGTCACTCAGTAGAGTCCAACTACTGCAAACTTACATTGCAGCCCTTAGCAAATTCTGCCCTTCATCAGTTCTTCATATTGAAAATCATTCTCTCATCGCTCCCTTTCAATTTTTTCCATGGAATTTGCAAGGTATTTAGGGCTGGGATAGTGCCTTTAAGGGCATGTATACACAGTGCTGACCACTGCCAGACTCTGGTCTGTAGCAGACACCATAGTGATTCTATGATTATGACTTATCACAATCCTTTCATCCATGAGCAGTTGTACAAAACAACTTAAAATTTTTATTGCTTTTGATACGTATTTTTTTATTATGACAAATATGGAAAGACACTTTTAACTTGGTAACAGTCCCTTGAGATTTAAACAAGAGCTAAAACCTCAAAAGGCACAATTAAATGCTATTTTATGATAAGAACACAGGTGGAGAATTATGAAGAATAGAACACTCCTTTTACATCTCTGTCAAACCTGAGGTTTTTTTAATAATTATTTAGGGAATACAGATGAGAAGTATTACTACACCAAGGATGAAATGCCTACTAAATGATATTTCTGTGAAAAGAAAGCCGAGGTAAAAAAAAAAATAGTACTGAAAGAAATGTTGTGTAACATGGAAAATTTTTAAAAATCAGTTTTATTTTCACACTCTTTAATTTCCAATAATATAAGAAATCAGACTACAGCACTCAATAGGATTGGCAAATTTTATCAAGGACTGGTTTGCAACTGAAACATAATGTTGGTTAAGGGCCTCCTTAGTGCTCTCTTCTTACCCACAAAGATGATCTATTTCTGCAAGTCAAGCTGTATATAATTTGTGCTGTGTCAGAAAACAGATTCATGCACTCACACTGTGCCCCATAAGCAAACAAGAGTAATTATAATAATAGTGGAAACACCCCCATTTATTAGTATTTCAGTTTCTCCCTAGAATTGCCTCAAAGGAAAGGAAAAAACCCACATTACTACTTGGTTTTTACTGTGATTCTATGATGATTTTGGTGTTACTTTCCCATTATCAAGAGCATCAGTGCTGTAAAAAATTCTGCTTATCACAGTATATATTTCTGTAATCTCCGATCTCTGTGTGCTCTGAGCCCACAGAGAACAGTCCCATAACCTTCAGCAGTAATTCCGTATTTACTTTCGCTAGGTATGACTGGGATAAACCTTTCTGGCAGCCTCTGACAGACTGCTCAGTCACAATTTTAATTTGAACAATAAATCTTTTTTTAAAAAGGTATTTGTTTAGCTTATGTAGTCAACAAGTTTTTGGGGTTTTGTTTGTTTGCTTGTTTGTTTGTTTGTTTTTCCTTTTTCCTTCCTCTCCAAAACAGAGAAAGTCTGAAAGTCTGGAATATGTCAGCTGTAAAGTCTGTAAACCATATTGACATATATAAGACAATTAATTTACCGTCACAGTCATATGTCAAATTAACCAAACTTGTTAACTTTTTCTTGGCTCTCCTTATATATATATATTTTTTTTTTTATTAGTGTGCTACTGTCATATTTTGGACTTTCAACTCCGTGGCTATGATCATCTCCCTGTGTACATGTTCATGCCACTGCTACCTGTAACTGTGGATATACTAACACAATACAAATATCAAAGTGTAACAGCAATATTTAAACTCCTTTTAATATCTTTGTCTCCGAATTTTTTTTTCTATTTGTCTATCCAAACTCAGTAAAGTTGATGGTTTATAAATCACTTAGGTTATGAGCTTTATCACTAGAAGTTTTTCACAAGTATAATCAAAAGAACTGATAAAATAAATGTAATTTAGCATTAGCAACCTTCTAGGAAATTAATCTTAATTTCCCGAGGGAATCTTCCCAGCTCCTCCCTGTATTTCTTCAAGAACTTTCTCAATTTCTAGATAGCGCCAAAAAACTACTAAATCTTTCTTCTGTAGCTTGAAAGAGACATTGACTTGGGCTGAAATTTGACTGGATATTTTAAGACAAGTTTGGAAGTGTCTCATCATTGCATTTGTAACTGGGTTGCTGATGCAAATCTGAGTACACAAATCTAATTTGAAAGGCAAAGCATTTGTCTGTCCAAAGTTAATTTTATCAGCACATAAATTAAGGTCTAAAGGAAACTGCCTTCTCTCCTCAAGTCTCAGACTGCCAGAAAACATAATGTTTATAGTGCCTTCTCCAGCTGACTACAAACTATTACAAATACTATATTTTTACCAGAATGCTACTCCTGGAAAACATAAAGTTACACAGGCCAGTAACTGTCTGTACTACAGCTCATGAAGTTCCCCAGATTCCCAATTCTTCCTGTTACCAAAGGCTAAGCAGTAATTTTACAATAATTTTTCTATGTAACTTCTCAGAGGCCCATTAGACTCAACGCTTATTTGTCTTTTTATGTAGGAATAATATGTACTGGGGAAAAAATTTGCCAGTTTGGGATTTTAGGATATGGCCTGACTAGAACTTGTTACCTACTTGCAAAGGATCCTTCCCAAACAGTCTTGTTGGGTTCATTCATTTCACATATTTTCCTTTTTCTTCCTGGTCACTTGTACTTTCTTAGCCAGTTTACTTTGCAATTTATCTATCATATTTATTTTTGCCTGTATATAATTCCTCCCTTCCCTAAGCTTCCTTCACAAGGCAACAATAATTTTCTAATACCACATTCTATACTACCTCTTATCTCAGCATTTTGGCTACGAGTTTCAAAATTAACACCCCGGAGAAAAAGAGATTGGAGGTTGATGCAAAACATATTTGCAGTAAGACATACAGAAATACCTGCAGAGTCCACTCAAGGCCTATCTGTCACTCCATCAAAACTTTATAAAAAATTCAGAAAGATAAAATTATTGCCAGTGATCCTCTTACATAAATCTTCATCTCCTGATAACTTATTTCAGTTACCAAAATTTTTCATATGATCTAAATCTCAACAATTGAAATTTCCAAACTATATCCATAAACTGAATACCTGATCACTCTAAAAATCAAAATGGGTAAATTAAATATTTGATGATAAAAACAGAGCTTTCTTTTCCACAATAGTGTGATATCATAACATACATGCCTAGAAATTATCCAGACTGACCTCTTAGGCAAATTAGTCTGTGTAAGAGGTTACTTTTTAACATTAGCGTAAGTGTGCTACAGGAAAGAACCTCCACCACATTTATATTCCTTGCATAAATTTCTTGCAGGCACACTCTAAAGAAAAAGAAGTCCTTATTCTCAAACCAAGACTGCAGATAGGAGGACAACATGTTATCTCAAGAAAAAAAAAAACTCATACAGAGATCTAAAAAGTTGATAAGCAGCTGTTGAGATATCAGTTGTAGCAACCAAGAGGTTTCTTCATTGGAAACAGCAGAAGATTGAGTGTTATGTTCTCCAAAGAAAGACTATGACAATGAAACGCTTTGAGCAGAAAACTGGGAAAATATCTATTGCAGGTTTAGGAGGCTCATTTTTTCCTTTTCTTTTGAAAAAAAAAAAAAAAAAAGGTCTAAGAAACAATGTGCCATTCTGCATGCAAAGAGGTATTCAATGGGATGCTCATAAAAGAACTGATAAAGAACAACTTGTCCTACGCAGCAAAATAAAAGAGCATAAATAGGCTCACACGATGAATCACAGCATCTGTGCAGGCCAATCTATACAAAATTAAAAGAAACTATTATAATATTCCATCTTGAATCTAGGGGAAAAAAAGGAAGTGACCTAATTCAGTCTCTTCCTAGGTAGATTAAATAGTTTTGTCCTCAAAAAAATGGAAAAAAATCAAGACATTAAAATTGCTATTAGATAAATATTTTTCTGATTTTTTTTAGGATCATGTAAAATGGAGTATCCTTGTCTCCCTCCATCTATGTAAGCCTGGATACTTGTAACCTTGACCTAGTCTTTTTAATATACTCACAGAAAGCCTTCCAGCCTGCATGTCTCTGCATAACTTTAACCTAAGAATACTCTGTCCAGGGATAAGCATGAATGCTTTTAAGAAAATATATAACTTATATTTATGTTTATTTAGCTATGTAATTATTTTTCTTCATCTATATTAGTCTAAGACAAAATTATATTCTTTCCTGTTGGGGAAAAAAATTCATGGGCATTTTTTTCTTTAAAGTAAAATACACAAGTTCTGGTAGATTGTGTGACTGTCGTGAGAAGATAACTGAGGAAGGCAGGCAGATCAGAAGTTTGACTCAGAAATTAGCTAGGATTTCTTCATTTCAAGCACTTGTTTATAGGTCAAGCTTACCAGCACTATTTTGGGGTCCAGCTTTCCTTTCCTTGTAATAGAGCTCTTCTAATTCATGCTCTTCAATGCTCAGAAGTCTCCACATGATGGCACCATAAATACCTGAAACTGTTTTTCTGAAGTAAGGTGGAAAACCTGTGCCAGTGCAATGAGATGTTGGCATCACTGTTACACTACACCTGTACTCCACAACATTTTATCAGCCAATGGTTAGTGCCTAATATTAACCAGTATCTCTCTAGCCAAGAAGCTGAATATGATCTTGCTCAAAGTTTTTTGTTCTTTGAGCAAAATATTTGACAAGTAAAAATATTTCCTCTTCAAAGACAAATAATTCTGTTGTTAATATTAAGATTTTTTTTTTTAATAGCTGTTATTATCCCCAAGATTTTTGATCAAATGTACCAGGAGGAATAGCTTACAGGTGATTTGAATTATGCAAAAATACGATTTTATTTTTTTCAAGAAAGAAACGTTAAAAATTTAGTTTCATCCAAAGCGCTGAAGCCAGCTGTAAGCTGACTAATAACTTTGTACTTTTACAAGCAATAAGGAAGAGCTACTTATCCTTCTATCTGACAGGAAAACTCAATAATATTTCCTTAAGTTGCTTCTGATAGCAAATTTAGCCTTACTGATAGCCTTACTTAAACTATTTTTAGAAGTTCCATGAATCAGACCTTATCTGAAAAAGATTTTTTTCATGCAAAGTCTGAGAATTTCAATTTTGAAAAAACAAGAGGCAAGATTTTAAAAATAAAACATGGAAGATGCATGTATTTATAGCAGGCTTCAGACAACTTCAGAGAACTTTCATCAGAATCATGGAAGAGGGTAACTTTCACTGAATTTTCTCAGTCACTTTCACTTCCTTCATTTTCACAAATACAGCCCACCTTCCACACTTAGAGAAGTAAAAGGTGATTAAATAAAACAATTTTAAGATAGAACCAGAAAAATGCCATCAATGGCTTAGAGAATTTATGTTATACTACTCTAACAATAGCTGACTGCATCAGCAAATAAAGCATACAATTTACTCTAATGAAATTAGAAAGTGGTTTGAAAGAAATCCAACCGTCTCTTTTATTCCAATGACAGAGCAATGGATCTTCTGATACCCTGTCATCTTAGGATACAGAATGAACAGTTGGTCTACTCTTTTCCTTCTGGTTTTATTTGATTGTTGGTTTTTTGGGGGTTTTTTTTGTGGTATTTTCACTGGGCTGTGTGAAATTCCCTATTGGGAAGATGAGCAACACTAGGTGTCTCAAGAAGGAAATGACTTATGAAGAAGTTGAACAAAATGTTCATCATACAGTCCTTCAAGATTACCTACTTGTGTGAGCTCCAAAATCAAACTACCCTGCCCCTCCCTCTCAAGGCTGAGGGCTTAACTCTCCTATGGACTTTAAATCTCAAATCTTATAGCCCTCCTTTTATTTGTTGAGTTATATAGGTACTGTACAAGCACGTTACAGAACAAAGTACATTATAATTTTTATCTGCAATGAGGACCATGTCAAAATTAAGAGAAAAATTCTGTGTATTCAGCTTGTTTCTGAAAACTAACGTGCAGCTGTTTCCATCAGAGGAGCTGTTGGAGAATGCTCAGGTCATGATATAAAGCACCATTTCCCCCCTCAGTTACGACATAATTTTGAAGGCCTTTTAACATAGCCTACAAACAAGATCCACTAGAGTTTCCACCCTGAAAATATTTATACAGATTTCCAACAGCCATAACTAAACCAAGATCTGACATTTACAGTTTCATAGGACTGTAATGAGCTCCCTGGTCCCAGCTACAAAGAGCAGTAACTCTGTCTATTTGATAAAAAACTGCATGTCTTTTCCTACTGAGACGTGTGAAAGCAGCGAAAACTTTCATACTGCTCCAAGAAATTATTCAATTCTTTTAGTTGCCTCTGCTGTGTCTGCAGGGCAGCAATCTCTTTAAATGCCTGCAATGATTTGGAATATAAAAGTAACAGCCAAAATGGGGAAATAGGATATTTATTAACTTGTTTAATATATTTTCATTATCATCAATTGGAACGCATTGTAAGTGTAGTCCTCTACCTCAGTATACAAGGGATTATCACAATATATCAGTACAGAAAGCACACTAACAAAAAATTACTGTCAGTAAAAACCAGTACAGCTTATTATAAGCTCAGAGGCAATTTGGAACAAGTTTAAAATAGACTCTTTCGCATACAGTTGGTCTTGAGTGACTTATTTTATTTTTGCTAATGGAACAAGGTTAAAATGACATGATGATAAGGAGTCTCAACTTTTTAATTATGTATCTTCTTTCATTTTAAGCCTTCATTCCAGTATAATTTCTCTTCACTGACATAGGCTCTGGCATGACTGGTGAAAGCAGCCTCCATCTGCTGGTATTCATCAGCTGCACAGTCACTGCCTGCGCCTGGGCACGGGAAGGCTGCTGCCACAGGGATTAGAGAGCGTGGTTTTCTCCTGGAAATACAGCCTTGTTCTAGTCATGCCAGATCTTGTCTTGGGACATCATTGTCCTCCTCCTCCTCTTCCTCCTCTTCCTCACCCTTTTCCTCTTTCTCCTTCTTATTGGACCTGAAACTAGGAACTAATGGGTTTCAACCTTTAGGTTGAAACCTCGCACAGTCTTCCTTGCTAGAGGGTATATATGAAATCATCAGACGTTAAAGATAAAAAGGGTTAAAGCAGTGTTACTTTTACGTACAACACAAGCATTTCATTTTATATTTAGTGACAGAACATCCCCGATTTGGTATTTAAGTGAATTAGCATATTTCCAAATACTTTTTATTAATATTTTTGAATGATTATGATTTATGCATAGACTTCGTCATTTAATATCAATCATCACTGAAATATTTCCCTTGTTAAGTGGCAAATGGCATATTTAAGTTGGAAAAAGTTTAATTCCCTCACATTTCTGACCTTCCCTTCAAGAAGTTGAAGGAGAGAGGTACATCAAGGGTGTCTTTGCATTCCACATTTTTCCTCTTATATTTTGGGTCCCCTGGTGCCCCTGAAAGGACAAAACAGTTTCTTAAGTCATCCTTAGGGAAGTTCCCAAGTGTGGGAATGTAGAAACACTGGTAAGAGGTAGTGGGAATCAAGTGCTTTACTCTGCAGAGGCTGGGGTTATGCAAGGGAACTTAATTCTAACACAGGACATGAAGCAGCTGAGTGATGGCATGTGGAAATCCTCAGCTTTGTCTCTTCATGCCCTACAGGGACTGCGCTGATTTTGACAGGCCACACCATGGAGCAGTTTGTCAAGCCAGTCTGTCAAGGTGTCTCCTAGGATGCTGTTCTAAACTTACATAAATGGGAACAATTGTGACCTAGAAATTGCAAAACTGACTGCTGTCCTCCCACCAAAGACAACTGTGATCTTGCAATATGCTATTGACATATCAGCTGTTAGAATATATGTTTCAATAGCGTATTCCTTGAAGTAATATCTGCTGCCTCACGTTTCAGTCCTCTGTTACAAATGCATTCAGCATGGCTTCTCTAGAAATCAATCCATATCTGAGAAAGCCAGAGGAACTAAACACAATGCAACTTTCATGACTGGAATCCTTATCTCTTTTCTTTACAATATGATGAAATTAGTCAGTCATTAGTGCTTGTCAAAGGATGGTTCCACTTCTTTTATATCTGCTCCACAGAAAATGTTTTCTTTTCTGTGAATGAAGGGAAAACTAGAAACACTGGGTTTGTGATGTTATTGCTATGGTTCGTGGGAGTTGCAGTTCAGAAAACAGCCACAGAGCTGTGAAAAGCCGTTTCCCAGGTGAACAAACATCTCTTGATTTACAATGAGTTATGGGAGATACACTGGATTCCACTCTGAAAATAAAACTGAAATAGTTGTATAAGATAACATGAAGATCAGCATAAATACATACATTACATTTGCTTATGTACATATAAACATTATTTTTCCACAATCAGCAAAATTTGCATTTGATACTGTGAAACTCTGAGGATTTGTATTGATGATTTGGGTTTCTTTTTTATACTTATTTTTTCCTTTTAAAAAAATGTTTATCTCGGAAGGTACTTTGTCAAATATCACTGTAACATTAATAAAATAAAATATCAGCTCTACTTTAGAATACTTTAGAATAATTTCATAATTTATTAAGCCTTTTTATTCCTCCATGCACTTCTAAATATCATAGAATCATGGAAATATAGAATACTTTGTGTTGGAAGGGACCTTTAGAGGTCAATTAGTCCAATCCCTCTGCAACGAGCAGGGACATCCTCAAACAGATCAGGCTGCTCAGAGCCCAGACCAACCTGACCTTGGAGCATTTACCACTTCTTTGGGCAACTTCTTCCAGTGTTTTACCAGCCTCATAGCAAAAAAATCCCCTTCTTCCCTATATCTTGTTTAAATCTAACCTCTTTTGGTTTAAAACTGTTATTCCTTCTCCTTTAACACTACCCCTGCTAAAAAGTTTCCCCCCTTTTATGCCTCCTTTAAATACTAAAAGCTGCAGTGTGGTTTCCCTGGAGCCTTCTCCAGGCTGAATAACTCCAGCTCTATCAGGATGTCTCCATAGCAGAGATGCTCCAGCCCTCTGATAATCTTTGTATCTTCTCTGGATTCACTCCAACAGATCCATGTCCTTCCTGTGTTGGGGATCCCAGAGCTGGATGCAGCACTGCAGGTGGGGTCTCACCAGAGTGGGGCAGAGGGGCAGAATCCCCTCCCTCACCTGCTGCCCATGCTGCTTTGGATGCAGCCCAGGACTCATTTGATTTTCTGGGTTGCAAGGGTGCATTGCTGGCTCATGTCCAGCCTCCCATCTACCAACATCCCCAAATCCTTCTCAGCAGGGCTGCTCTCCATCTGTTCATCCCCAGCCTGGATTGATAACAGGGGTTGCCCTGACCCAGGCTCAGGATCTTGCCTGGTCTTGTTGAACCTCATGGAGTTCCCATGGGCCACTACTTGAGCTTGTCCAGGTCCCTCTGGATGGCATCACATCCCTCAGATGTCATCCACACCACTCAGCTTGGTGTCAGCTGCAGATTTGCTGAGGGTGCAAGCTGTCCTGTCCAAACTATCCCACTGGATATGTCACTGTTGAAGATATTAAACACTACTGACCCCAACACCAATGCCTGGAGGTAATAACGATTTAATGATTTAATTATGATGCTTATGAGATGTCAGTGACTTCAGTGTGAAAAACCCAGCATATCATATCACATCATTTCTGGTTCGTAAAAAATGAACTCCATTTGTCATGGAGTTTAAATTCATTTAGCTTCAATCAATATATTTACAGCTTTTAGGAAAATTTACTATTTTAATTTTTTTCTCCCATGAAATAGTAATCTTAATCTTGACAGGGGAAGAAATATGCCTACCTATAGCAGTAATAGGAGTTCCACTAATGTCAACAGTCACTTTTCATTATTTGCTGCATATATAATTTCAGTTATTTAAATTTAGATGTTCTTGACCTACTTTCCTTTTATTCTTAATCTAAATAGCTCAAATATCTAGGAAAAGACTAAAATATTTCTGTAGAGATTGACAGCTTTGAGCAGATGATGATATGAATGCTGCATACATGTATTTACTTATATGTTACCACCCTGCTTCAACACAAAAACCTGAATCTGATGAGGAAGGTAAGAAATAGGCAAAGCAATGTCAAGGATGACATTACTACATTGTTTCGTGAGGGGCATGAAATAGACCTCAGCCTGACACCTGCTCAAGGCTGAGTTGCAAGCAGTCCACTGCAAGGCAAAGTCAGTCTAATCAAGGAAGACAGGATAAATTGGTCTAAAAGGAATTGACAAAAGCACACAAGGAAATATCTCAGTTTAGGCATGGCATGTAAGTATTCTGTATTTTTTGCTTTGAATGTCTTTCTTCTACAGGTTACATAACTTGGGATGGATGAATAAACCATACTTTATGTCGGAAAATCTTATGGTTGACTCTCTGATGAAAAAGCTGTTTCATCACACATTTATTTTTCGAAGGCTCATGGGCCTTTGATTTGGCCTCAGGCTAACGGATTTTAGAACCAGCAAGATTTCAGCCTAATGATGCATTCAAAAACGGCTAGGTGGTATGGCTTCTACTCAGAATGAGGAGCAGAAAACAGGATTTGTCATTAGAAGGTGCACTCAAGAGTAATTAAAACAAATTTGAAGTACAGTCCTCCCTGGTACTATAACATCTGCTTTGTATTACCACATATTTGGAGTAACAGTTGGTCTTTGCTCTTTATGGCTTCATAATGAACTGAACCTTAAGAACTAATTCCTAAACATCACTAGTTTGGATTCCTAAGCATGCTCGATTATATGCTTTCTCATGCCCAGAAAGGATTACTATCTACTTATTATGGATAAAATATAAATATGGAGGGGATTGCCGCTTTTTGCCAAGACAGAATGTTTTAAAAGAGAGCGTCATATATAATTTTTACTGCATGCTACAGCTGCCACTGTAAAGCATCAATAAACACTTAAATCTTAACCACTCTGTGTTTTGCTAATATGAGATGGGAATAAGCTGTCATTTAATCACATAAGTTAGAGTGGAGTATGTTCTGGTAAAGCATAATATTATTAAATAATGCAAGTTCTTCGGTGTAAATTGATGAGTATTTTAAACCTAGTTTATGCAGCATTTGATTTGTATCTTTTGCATCTTTTGTATCTTTTGTATCTTTTGTCTCATTTGAATGGGTTTTCTTAAACTATGAAAACCTGCTGAATGCATGGTTCTTTGTAGAAAACATTACGTTTTTAGAATATACTGAGCATCCATCCATATAAACTAAGTACAATGTTTCACACAACTTTTTTGAATACTAATGAATTGCATAGGTGATCTCTTGAAATACAAGAATATGGTGCTTCTGCTAAGGAGCCATAGTTCACAAAATATTTAAAGAACATTAAGTAAAGGAAAGAGAAAATGAGGTTATAATTTTAAACTGATTTAGTTAGAACTTTATTTTATATTCATTGAACTTCACAGCAAACTCCCGCTGGCATCAGTTTTATTGGATTAGATATTAAGTGACAACTCTACACTCTGCAGTTAGACTGCCAAAGCCAACGTGGTTTCCCACACTGCTTTTAATCTCTATTTCATTATTTCTGACCACTCCTTTTTTCTATGCCTCAAATATACCAATAACAGTTTCCCAATTTTTAGATTGCTGCAGTCACAGGAGCTTAGTTTTGAATCAGTTACCAGTTCATCCATTCCTCTTTTTCTGTTACACTCAGGTGAAAGCTCTGGAGTACAAGTCTTACAAGGTGCAGCTAATGGAATGTGGGTTGTTTAGTCTGGAGAAAAGGAAGCTCGAGGGAGACCTTATCACTCTACAACTGCCTGAAAGGAGGTTGTGGCAAGGTAGGCATTGGTCTCTTCTCCCAGGTAACAAGTGACAAGATGAGAGGGAATGGCCTCAATTTGCAACAGGGGAGGTTAAAACTAATTATTAAGAAAAAATTCTTCTGTTCAAGGGTGATTGAGCATTTGAACATGATGCCTTGGGAAGTGGTGGAGTCACCATCCTTGGACGTATCTGAAAGATGTGTAGGTGTAGCACTTAAGGACATGGTTTAGTGGTAAACTTGGCAGTGTTACGTTAATGATCTTAAAGGCCTTTTTTAACCTAAACAATTCCACGATTCTATGTCATCATCACATATTTTAAGGTACTTCAGACAAATATTTACTTCTTGCATTGCTTTGATTTTTTAATTCAGATTTGAAATTTGTGTTTGGATATAATTTCATAACGATATTAAATTTAACTAAAGCTTTCTTGGTTTTGCTTTTCTTCCTCTGAAATGAAGAACTATATCCAGAGTGGAAAAGATTTTTACCCTCACAGACTGCCTTGGTGAGACTTGTTATAGTCTTAGAAAAATGAAAAAGATGAAAAAGAGAACTACAGACCAGTCTGTCTCACCTTGGAGCCCTGCAAAAGCATGAGGCGGATCCTCTTGGAAACTATGCTAAGTCACCTGGAAAACAGAGAGGGCATCTGGGACAGACCACATGGCTTCACTGAGGGCCAATATTGCCTGTCAAATTTGGTGGTTTTCTATGGCGGGCTTCCAGTATTGGTATGGGAGATCAACTGACGTCATCTACCTGATCTTGTGCCAAGCATTTCATACTGTGCCACACAACATCCTTGTCTCCAAACTGCAGAGACATGGGTTTGGTGGCTGGAGCTCTCAGTGCCTAAGGAATCGGCTGGATGGTGATACTCAAAGATTGCAGTCAATGGCTTGATGTCCAGGGAGAGAATATCAAAGAGTGAAATGACTCAGGGATCTATATTGGAATCACTATTATTTAACACTTTTGTCAGGAAAATGGACACTGGGATGGAGTGCACACTCAGCAAGGCTGCAGGTGATACCAAGCAGAGCAGTGTGGTTGATACTCAAGAGGAAAGAGATGCCATTTGGAGAGACCTCTACAGGCTAGAAAGATGGGCCTATGAACATTGGGACACTGATCATTGTCATAAAAGCCCAAAATTCTTAAAAGTCTTGCAAAGGTAAGTCTCCTTGGACAGTAAATCTCGAGATATTTTTATTAGCTTTCTTAGTTGCCATCTTTAGCAGTAAAGACTCTAATACAATATATTTACTTCCCCCACCATCACAGAAAGTACTTAAATGACAAAAGGATAAACCAAACTCTTTCTGTTGTCAGCTAATCAGTGATTCAAAATGTTGTCTCCGTAAGATATCTGCAGTCCAAGGAAATCAAAATCCTAACATTTTCTGAGGAATATTAAAAAACAGCTCTCCAAGAACTATAAAGTTTACATCACGCACTATTTTTACACGCACGCTTCATTTAGTTGCCAAATACATTGATATAAGTTGTGAGAGGGTTTTTTTGCTTTTTCTTTCTAACATATTCTACAAAAATATCCCTACTGGGGAGACTTCAAGTGAGCAGATATGTAGAGCCATGAGTATATACCCTGTATTTTAGAAACTGACATTTCTATTTTAAAGTCAGGGAAAGACATCTGGATGTGTGTGCTGTGACGTTAAAGATTTGCAGAGGAGTTGTGTAGGACTGCATTGAACTTTACATATTTGTTGGACGACACAAAATTGGTACATGGCTTTCAGGGGAATTTTAAAAATGGGCAAGGAATATGAATAGCAATATTCTACTGATGTAGACAGCCAGAAATTACCTAATGGAGTGTCATGTGGTTTTCTGTTCTAACTCAGCAGAAAAAAATTCTCTGAATTCAGGATGCACATCAGAAGTACTCGGTTTCCTCAGCACTTTCCTCACTTTCCAGTCTCTGTCTCATCTTCCATGGCAATGTGATAAACACGGAGTTTACTTCCTTACATGTTTTTTATCCACCACACATTTATTTTTATGAAAACTTCAATGGCAGAAAAAAATCTCATTCTTTTCCCTCTAATTTATTTTCTACCCTTACGTCACTGTATCCTTTTATAGTTTATTCCAGTCCAAGCCTCTGTAGCCACAGTGATTTCCTCCACTATGTTGTCTTATTGTGAAAATCTTTTCCTAATTATAACTTATTTGAGCCCAAATTTCTTTGTTTTATTTTCAGAGCATTAAAGCACGCTAACACAGAGCTAAAAATTAACGGAGTCAACCCCCATCCCTCCCATCCTACATAATGCCATGATGCCCAGGACACTTGCAAGATCATACAAACATTTCAGTTTCTATGTGTTCTGCTAAATTCTGTGGATAAGTTTTAAAAGGGGAAGCTTCTCTCATGCATGTAATTTCAATTCAGCATCTGTTTACAGGTGCAGGTCTATCCCACACTTGCTTAGAGCTCCCTTGCCTCTCAGAAGTTCTCAGAAAGAACACCTCATCTTATACATCCTCAGTTAACTACAAGTCCAGAGTTTTTGCCAGTACAATTCTTCAAAAATGTCAAGGCAAAAAAAGTCCTTGTCTTATTTAAAATACTGATAGAAATCACAAAAATTTTACTTGAAAGAGATTTTCACAAAAAATTTGGCAGTTAGTAGGTTGAAGAGCAATGGTTTAAAGTTTCACTCACTTCATTCTGTGGTGGTAACATCCCAGTCCAAAACTGTTCCATGACCTGAAGTTAAATGCTTTTACTTTCTGGTACTAAAACACAGTATTAACAAAATGTTCTTTGAAATCTCAACCTGAAATCACTGTTGATAGAAAAGAAATCAAATATACACCCTAAAACTACTGCTCCACAATATTTCATTCACCACAAAATTTTTATATCTAAACACCCTGTAATGCTGGTGTTGAAAAATCAAAGCACTTAGAACAACTTTGTCTGAAGAGCTGAGTTTTGAACTTGACATGATTGTTTAGTCTTCCCTGTGGTCACTAATGTTAGCATAAGAGTTCTTAGGATGAAGTAGTTTTAGTAATGCTTTTGTCTTTCTCTGGGGCAAAAGTTTAGATTGTGTTCTGTTGTGTCAGGAATGGTCATAGTAGTGGTGTTCTGCTTGGAAAGAAAAACACTTCTTAAAATTCAGAATTGAAACCCATGATTGATTAAACACTGAGTTCGGAGAAAAGAGGCATTGGGGAATTTGTCAATGATGAAAACAGGTTATGAAAATTTTAGAAATGTCTTTTGTGAAAGAATTTTTGATTGCTTGTTTTACTGCTTGGCTCTCAACCATAGCCTTTTTAATGATTCTAAACATTTAGCTTTTTATTAGAAAAATCATAGCGAGATCAAATTTGGCTTTTAAATCAATGGATTGTTTTTAAATCCCAGTTTGGTATAATTTTCAGAAAAGGGAGAATGCTAATGTTATACTTTTTAATGTTCTAATTATTTTGAGTTTGTCTTGAACATAGGAAAAAAATGGCACATATCTTATTTTAAAAAGGATCATTAAACACTTCCATAAAGCAAAATAACCAATCTCCAAACCCCTGTTGTTACACAAAAAGGAACAACAATGAAAGTGGCAGCAAACCTCTTCCTGCTTTAATTGTTTCACTTAAAGGTAGAGGCAAATAATAACATTAATTACACACCACAAGTGGGTGTGAATAACTTCTCAGAAAGTTCCTTTCAGGATAATTCTTCAAAGGAAAGTGAGGAGATGAGTACAAAACTTCAGAGATATTCAGATGGATATTTAATATACCTGTGTTTAACTTGTATTTTAAACTGTAGAATAAATGAGCAACTTGGGCAATGTAACAAAATTAACGGCCAAAGACATATAAGCTTTTAAATACAGTTGATGTGTGTGCATGGTGATATATAGAGGATTTTCCCTTACAGAGCAGAACATCTGAATCCAGTACAGTGATAGCTACTATTTTGAGGAAAGCACAAACTTGTCTTTGAAAAAACAGATAATTATTTCTGAGGACATGACAGATAGGTTATCGACATTTTATAGCCAAAAAAATATTATATAAAATATCAAAAAATCACCACAGGAAAACACTCCAAGAGCATTGCTGACCCAAAAACTTTATATTGAATAGTTTTATGTTTAAGACTTTGCGGAAGACTGTTATTTAAAAAGCTCTTACTAAATTTTAGTAAACACCAAAAACATTTTTCTTCAGCATTATCCATTGAATTACCTTCTACATTTTCTCCAGGATGAGTATAGATTGATCATACACTCAACATCAAATTCTAAGGAAGTGATAGTGGCAATAAACCTCTGTATTAAAGAAAGATAGTTTCATTTTTCTCAAATCGTAATGAATTGATCAAAGAAATCCCAAAAAGAATTTCATGATAAAGGGGTTTATAAGTAGGAATGAATCTTCTTAGCAGGCAGAAATAAAGTTTTTTCGGTAAAAGAAGCCTCACTGTACTGGTTCTTCTTAGCAGCTTTCTGCAGGTTTTATTGGAAAAATACACCTTAGAAATGTAACTATTACTTTACATTTTATTTTCACACCAAACCCCCACCAAAACAGATATTTCACTGCCTGCTCCTGAAATAAGTAGCCCAGAGAACTTGGTGAGTGCTACAAACGTGCAGCCCAATGGAGCCAGCTTTGGTGCCATGCAGTCCTTCAGGGAGCTCCTGCTCAACAACCCAGGTGTCCGAGTCCCTTTGAGGCTGGATGGGACTGCAGCTGCGTGTGCCTGGGACCCTCAGCCTCTGCAGTGATGGGAACAGAGACAGGCAAGAGATTTGCTTCCTGAGCTGAACATCAGTATTTCATGTGGGAAGGTGTTGGGTTTGGGCTGTGCGTTTCCCTGCCCAAGATCAAGTGGATAAGGCTGGAATCAGACTTAGGAATGCTGCACAAACCTGTATGGAGACAAGATGTGCCAAAAGACTTGGTGACATTAGTGACTTTTCTGTGGGGGTGATCTTTTCTTTCTCCTGATATTCTGATTGCTCCTTCTTAAAGTAAATCCAGATACTCAACGTTTCATGTGTGATCACACATTCTGCTCTGACTCCAGCACACGACACAGTCACTACCGGGTCTGTACTGCTCAAAACAGTTCAAGATCTTCTCTAGCCCCCATTAAAGCAGCACGAGGGACCTTCTGACATGTGTTTAGTTTATATATTAATTTCTTTCCTTGCCATGTTCTGCAAAGGTGACAATATATTATGACACTTGAAAGAAAATCCAAGGTGTAAACATGAATTTCACAGGCCTGTATAAACAGGCAGATTGAGTGTTCTAGGCTCTGACATGTATACCTCTGCTTACCAAATCAGAGAAGGTAACATTTTCAACAGGTAGCTGGGCAAATGTTATGTTCTGAACACCAGAAAGACACCTTGACTGAGATTCTTTGAGCTAGGAAAAGGAATAAAACCTGCAGGTTAAAGGATACAATGGACCATACCCAACCGAAAACTCAGAATGCCCAGTTTACTAAAAAAAAAAATTAAAAAAAGGAAGTGACTAAGACCGGTGCTTTGATACGACCACGATATCGTACCATGTTTTTTCTATGAATAAGTGTATTAAATTCAGAAAATAATGGCAGTCACAATGAATGGGGGAAAAAGGTGTAATTCATCCCTCAAAAAAAAAGTCTTTGTTTTCATGGATTCTTTCAACAGAAATTTTCAATATTTGCAATGCTATATTATGCAGTAGATGAGATTCATCATTTGTCCTGATAAATGCGTTTGTTTGCAGTGAGAAAAAGTCAGCTTTCCTTACATACTTTTACAAATTCTGTGGCAGAGAAAAGACTAAATGCAAAATGAAAGCCCATATTGTATCTTGTCTCTAGGAGCAATTTCAAACAAATGAAAGTACAAGACTACATTGCTGTAGTTTTAATTTTAAAGCTAGAACTACACCTTTGATACAGCTGCAGTCACAGAAATTACAGAATGCATCCTTATAATATATTCTAAGGAAAGAAGGGTAGCAAATGTGTTAATATTCAATTAAGAACATTTTTAACCTTTTAAAAGAGAGAAAAGCTATCTTTGAAGGTTAACATCAGTGTATAAAAAATTGTAACCTCTCTTTTATTTTTTAATAAAATTTGAAAAATAAAGTAATTGCTTATGTTTGTATTTTCAGCTCTCTAATTTCTGAGCCTCCTTCTCAAATGTGCTATTAGTACCACTGACAATAAAAACTAAAATGCTTATTTTAGCAACAAAGCTAGATATTTTCTATGATCATAATTTGCAAAATAGTATTAGAAGTCTATGATATGAAAAAAATTCACAAAACTATAGCATCTTTGTTCACTTCTAGACATTGCTGCCTACATGAAATCTGTTTGCTTTCCAGCAACTCATTAGTCACAACTTTATTATTTTTCAAGGGTTCAGGACCTTCCTCCACAGGATACCAGAAAGATGATATACAGACCATGCTACTGACATGTCAGGAAAAAAATCACTTGACTGAGAAGCAGAAGACTCAGAAAAGTTGTTCATTTCATCATCACCAGCATAACAGAAAATTAAACTGCCTTGATTTTCAATTTTCTTGCAATTTTCATGTAAAAGGCACATACACTCATTAACAAAAATAAGAAAAAAAAAGAAGAAAGAGGAAGAATGTAAAGAAGACGAAAATTTTATTACCCCAGTGACTGTTTAAGAAAACTGAAGAGAAGAACACTATAGGCACAACTCCTACTTGCCCACATATGTACATTCATCCAATATCTTAGTTACTGATAGCCAAGTCTTCAATTTAGTAATACATCCTTTGACCCATTGAAAGTAGTATGCTTATAATATAAAAAGTATTCTTTTTGACACACATTTTTTAGTAAATATTTTTTACATGGTAAAAAATCTTTAGAAACTGACAGAAATGTTTTCAAATAATGTTTGAAACATGAGGCGTCAATCTAGATTTTAGATATGTAAAACATAAAAATACAGAAGGAGTTAAGTGTTCCAAAGCCAAGGGAAAAACCACAATCCAAACCCTAAACTATTATGTTTAAGAACAGAAACTTTATGGAAATATAATCTATAATAGAATCTAACTAGAGTCCATGTCAGCAGATTAAAATATTTTAAATGCAAATTGAACTTACAATAAATCTGTCTGATAAAGAATTACAATTAAAACTGCAACCTTAGCAATAGTTGCAAACAATCTGCGTATACATTATTCATTTCCCAAACACATTTCATTGACTAAAAGTAGAGGGCTTTTTTAATTAAATGTGTGTGTATATTTATGTGGTTTTTTTTGTGTGGACATGTAAAATTCCCTTAATTGAAATATGCTAGTAAAGAGTATATGAAAATTGGTAATTAAACCAGTCTAATATTAGAAATATAATTATGAAACTAATCCTTAGAAGCAATGTTATATATTATTTTATTATAGTATTATTGTTATTAAACAAGAATCACTAACTATCTAAAAGAGAAAGATTAGCTGTACTGCAAGGTTACAATATTTTTTTAAATTATTCCTATAGGGAAGGCAAAAAGTTACATGCATTTCTTTAGGACAGAAACAGAACAAAGTTATTAAATTGGCTATGTTACATTCTTCCCCTTCCTGTACCAGATCTTGCTTCTTGTGACATTCTAGCTAATGCTCCAAGATTCAGACCTCTAAGCAATTACAAGCAGTGTCAGCTGGCAGTTATCTGAGCGAAGCGGATAATCCTGGTTCACTTCTATTACAGCCTAAAATCTATTTTTTTCTTTTTCTTTTCTTCAATCAGATGCTCTGTGTCATCTAGAGAAAACAATTTGATCATACAGGAATGGAAATCACTATGAAACATAAGGCATGGCAAATGAAACAGACAAGTTCCTCTTTTATGAATATTTTATAACAGCTTGACTATCCAAACAATGTCTTTCACAATTTTCTCAACTTTTCATATTTCTTACTTTTCATTTTTTTCCCCCTTTATGGTTTCTTCTCTACCATGTCTTTATTGCTAAAACAAGACCACTCATAGAAAAAACCCCAAAACAAAACCAAACAAAACCACAAAAAATTTCCCACCAAAACGCCAAATCCAGAATCAAAACAGTATTTTTGTAAGAACTGCTCTTTACTCTCAGTTCTACATTCTGCTTAATAGTACTGGGTGCTTGTTGATGAGTTGCTTTCATAAGGCAATGTTTTATAAGCCAAATACAGATAACAAAACTCACACAATTAATCATTCTCTGAAATGAAGCCTTTGTAAGCCAAATATCAATTATTTAGATATTGACCAAATCAGTGCATTTTATAGAGGTACTCGAAGCAAAAGCTTGCAGGGGTCATGAAACCAGTCACTAATGTACTCCTAATGGTAGGACAGACACACTGTATCCTGCTGCTCTTGAATAGGTTGAAGATGCTGACAAAAAGTTTAATTCTATTGAATTCACAATAGGTTTTCTAGAACTGAATATCCAATAACTTCACCATTCTACTTTTACCTGCTGTCTTTGAAAAGGTTTTTCACACACAGGGTGATTGGGCACTGAAACAGGATCCCCACGGAAATGGTCACAGCACCAAGCCTGACAGAGCTCAAGAAATGTGGTCAAGCACATGGTGTGGACTCTTGGGGTGTCCTGCGCAGGGCCAGGAGTTAGGCTTGATGACCCTGATGGGTCCATTCTGATTCAGTATATTCTGTGATTCTATGACACACAGGCTTTGCTTGCTTAATTCAATATCATTTAAAGAAACTGCAGTAATACAGTCCTCCAAAACAGAGAACAAAAATGTCTTCCCCTCCCTGCCATCATAACTGAGGACATGTTAAGACCTAGGAATATGAAATTTAATGTTACGTTCTAAATTCTTTTCATTTGCTTTTTGTTACTGCCAAAATATACTGAGATGACATTTATCTAGAAGGCAGATATAAATGCAAGTTGAGCACAATGTGTTTTAGAAGTAAACCAGAAGTTCATTGTAGAATAATGCAATAAAAAAATATTTTTAAATCCTAACACAAATTGCTGAAACAATTCAAGATTTATATAATCTTTAAGGGCAAACATAATTTATAATTTTCAGTGTTCTTCTAAATAATATTTTCAATTAGGTCTGTTTATCTGTTAAATATGCATTATTACTAACTGATCAGTTGATCATAAAATTAGGTCTAAGTTCACAAAAACTTTACCATTTTAAGAGGCTTTTTCATTTTTTTATTATATAAATATCTCTAAGTATGAAGTTGTAGCTGGCACTAATTTCCTAGTATGTCACAGATATTATCAGTTTTCCAGAATAAGAGACCCTGAAACAAAACAGCATCTAAATTTATAAAGACTCTAGAACAGAACATAAATTATATTCCTGTATCTATATTCTTATTCACCCAAAAGCCAGTATTCAGAAACTTGTTCCTAAACCTAGCTCTGGTAGGAGGTAAAAACAACATTTCAAAAACCTGGATTTATCATCCATCATGCAGTATTTTTTATCATACTATTTTCAAAATGTCCTGTAGACTCCTTTCAAAATTACTAGGTTAACTTTGCCCAGCTGTCTCATTAATCCAACACAGACCCTGTCTTCAGTATGTCATTCACCAAATATTGGAATGAGATGTTCAAGAAATCCATAAAATCGATAATGCTTCACTTAATGTGTTCCACCACTGAGTCTTGTTAAAGCTGGGGCTTCACCGAGTAACTACTGACAAACACCAGTTAAAAACCCTGCCTTTCTGACAGCTGCGAAAACACTGTGAACAAACTTCTGATGTAAAGGAATAGTCAGTCACTATCACATTTCTTAGGTTACTAATTTGAAAATATGCATTATTATTATTAAACCACCCCCCAAAATATTGACTTTGCACCAGAGACTAGAGCAGGTTAGCATGTCACTTACAGTTATCAGCAGATCTCAGCTTTGTAGGATTTGTGACTTCTAGGGTCAGGGTTCTTAAAACACTCAGGGAAACATTTTACCTTCCCTAACAATAGCCATGACATATTGTATATATGTAGAGCTTTTCCGTCCCTTGTGAGAATAAGTGGTTAATAATAATTATAAGGAAAAAATAAAAAAAATTTCAATTAAAAAGAAAAAATAATGAAACCCCAAGCACGCAGCCTGTAGTGTAATATTAGGCTCTGTGAATTAAAGTATTTTGGTTGATACTTCCTAGCTTAAAACTAATAGTTTACAATTATGTCTTCTAAATTACTCCCACAGAACACAGATTGATCTGTGGATACCTGAGGTTTGTGATAAATATCTAATGGGAATAAATACACCAAGACAAATCATGCTTTTATTTACAATAAATCATTGTATTTACTTCAGCTCCTGTCAAGATCTGAAACTCAAATGCAGACACAGTTCACACATTTCATGCCACAAGTGTTGAAATATAATGACTTAAATTTCTACTGTTCAATTAATTAAAAATATTTAGGTGAAGTTATAAGCAAACCCTTAAAAAGAGTCTAGCAATGTTTATATGTTACAATTAATCATCGTGCTCTGTCTCTACTTTTCCATAGAGCTTCATATTTTTAAACTGAGTAAAACAACAGTAAACACCTTTTTTTAGGTGTTGCACATGAACAGAAATGAAAGTTTCTGTTTTATTTTTAATTAGTTGATTTACCATCATCAGAAAATATGAACATAATATTATTTATTACATAGATGTCAATGAACTAAACTGAACAATTGAAAAAAAAATCCTCCACCAGGTGTAACAAAAGGCAATTATTACTGAAATTTAAAACCTTCTCGCATTAGGGGGTTTTGCAGGGTTATTTTTTTAATTATTATTTGTTTGATTGTAGTTTTTCTTTTTTTACTTTTTCTTTCTTAATTAAAGCTTTATCAAAGAAAACACTCCTCACATGTAGAATGAAAGGACTGTATCTTCTTGGCACCTCAGGGCACTTCAATGGTGCTACGCACTCAGGACCTTTATTACAAAACCTATACTAACACAAATGGTCCACATAAAAAAATGGCTGAATAAATCTTTGAAACTGTTCTTCTGAAAAATCTGGAGTAAAGCTCTGTCTTGGCAGAAGGCTTGCCACGAAGCTTAATATAACTCACAGTGTCACCTGTTTCCATAGTCTTAATAATTTCAGATATTGAAAAAATACAGAATAGGTTTTTACTTAATGTCATAAACAGCTCATGGACTATTGTTTCATAAATCTAAAAGTGAAACAAGGACCATTTCCTTAATTCGATAACTAGCTTTGAAACACAAATTTCTGAGTCCCATTTTTGTGAAAAACAAGTTTTTTAGGACAAACATGAACAGGACTTATTTAAATGAGCCATAAAGTGACCAATGTCCATTATTAGGTATCATTTCAAAACTGGTGTACCTCTTACAGAATTCAATTTAAAGATCGGAGAGATTCTCTTTATACAATTTTAGGAACAAAGCTGTCCTTTATCCCTTCAGTTGTCTGTGAGAAAATCCTCATCTTGTTAACTCTAGCCAGGTACACAAAATCCAAGATCAACACTACTCTCAAAGATTATTCAATTATATCCTTGTAAAAAACATGAAAAATAAACCGTTGTCATAACACAGTTCTCTTCAGAATGAGCAAAATTAATAAATAAAATATGAGATGAAACGAAATATTTGCTCTTATATGCAAGGGGAGGCCTACTGGTATTTTTGACAAGAAAGTGCAAATGGGAGGTGAGCTAAATGAGAAAAGGAGCTTCCTACTGTACATCTTCACATGCATATTATTACTGCACATGCATGTTTGGCAAAAAAAAAGGTTTTGCAGTTTGAATTTGAATTCTGGCTGTTCAAATGTCCCTAGAACGTTTCTGACATATTTCCATTGCTCAGGATAGAGGAAAAGGCACTATTTCTTTTTTCCTGTGGCTTTTATTATCTAATTTAAATATATTAGTCCAGATGGCAGGATTCCTGGCACCCCACCGTTAACTTTCCAACTGGATTGACTTACAAAGAGTAAAAGTGAGCTAGTCATAATGAAGAGTTATGAGAAGGAGATGGCCATGGTAAATTTCTGTGGATGCAGATAGTAGATAAACTTTTTTAAAATGATACAGTGTTATACTTATATATAAAGAGGTGAACAAAATTCTGTGTATATTTGTTAATTCACTCTTATGTCAATTCATTGATATGGATAAAAAATAGCTTGATGACTTACAAAAACTTATTAACTACCCTCTTACTGATGTTCTAAATTCTCAATGGGGTGCTATTCATCTCCCCATTAATACAGGAGTAGGACCTATCATACATTTTAACTACTCAGACCAGTTAGGCTGTGAAAGCCAGATCCAAAAATCATACTACAGATGTAAAGCAGATATGTAAATGAAAGATGACTGTACATCCTGTACAAAGTAATCTAGAAATTGTTAAAAACAGGTTCCTATCCAACTGAATTCAGTGTAAATTTCCTAATTGATTTCAGTTTGAGTGGGTTTTAGAACCAGGTATTTAATGACTGGTCATGCTTTCAGTTTAGGGATATAAACAATAAAGGAAATATTCAATTTTATTTTAAATTATGCAATGATTTCTATTAAAAATTGGCAGCTGCCAGCATTCCAGAAAATGAGACTGCTAATTTATATGCCAAAATAGAAGCATTTAGCTGCTGAGAGACTTGATAAATCTATCTCTAAATGACTATTTGCAAAATCAAGTACATATTTATAATATGTAAGATTATATTATTTCTCCCAGCATGAAACTGGGAATGAGAAGTTTTCTGCATAGAAACTGATCCACTGGATTGAATCTGACCCCTAAACAGATACTACACTGCTGAAAATGCGTTAATGATAAGATCCAGCCTGAAGTTACCCAGATCTTATTTTCCTGTCAAAATGCTCAAGGAACACTTTATTATAACAAACAAGAATGTTATTTAATCGGGCAAGATTTAACTTAGAGATCAGATTTAAGGAATAATGCTAAAAATATTAGTTTACTGTCCTTAGTGATGTCTAACTGTAATAACCAAGAATACACCAAACGACATTAAAATGCATTCACCATACAAGGTACAAGAAAATTTATCTGGATTTTTCAAAGCTAAGCTTTCATTTGCTAACAAATACAAACAAAACAACTTGAGTTACTTTGGAATTCCAAACAGTGACAGAAAAAATGCATTGTACCAGGTTAGAGTCCCTAAACTTAAACCTTTTCTTTTTCTATTACTGCTTCTAGTGATTAGTGTCTGCAGAATAAATTGAAGTTAACATGATAAATATACAAAACCCAATTTAATTTTCACACCTGTAATAATTTCATATCAAATTATGATGGCAATAACGAATGGTAAAATTATAATCAACTTAAGTTAGTTTTTATAAATCAAATATGTTTAAGTTGTCAAACAATAACACTGAAATATTTTGTCTCACAGCTTGAGGTGAGATAGTATTTTGCTTGTTTTCTCTAGTCATATTCTTAAGCGACATCTGATTTAAATGGCAATTGTGGTAACCTTAAGATGAACTTTTCAATAAGCTGAAACTGACTAATTTTCATCTGCACTTAAGTTACAATACCTTTTCATTGTTTTTCTTTTCATGGTTTAATTATGGTCCTTGAAAGCTACTTATACCTAAGATCTTAGGTTTCACCAGATTTCTTTCACCTCAGATCATTCCATACCTATAAGAATGGAATTAATATTAAACATGAGAAGGTGGGCTTATAGTAAAGCCAAAGTTCCTATGGAATCATTTCAGAGAAGTCAGAGATAATAGCTTTACAGTCATTTTTCCACAAAAACTGCTTTTTGTCACCAAGCTTGACTACAGCAATAGTTTTCATAAGTGTGAGAAAACACATATGGTATAGTAGAGTGACTTGATATAAATAAGCTACCTTGCCTCTATGTATTGCTTTTGCCAAGTTTCCACTATTTCGGTTCTTTTGTGAGAGTCAAAAATAAATGGTGATCCTATGATTTCACTTGTTTGCATAACTAAAGGTGCAGCCAAGTCTGATAATTATGACTGGGAGTTGGTCAACTGATATCCTTTCTTGCAATAATTATTGACACAGAGAACAAGAAAAGCCCTGCATGTTGTCCCCTCCCTCTCTCCAAATGCATCTCTCATTAGCCCATCAATTTTACTCTAGTTTGCAAGAACACTACTTATATTGTGCAACAGAGAAGCAGTGTTTTGCAATTCCCCCAGCAAACATGTAATGCCTTCCATAAATATACACACAAACACACATTGAGGCAGATGCAACACACAACTTCAGAAGAGAATGCAAGAGAATGCAAAAAGAATGCTGCATGTGTATACAAATGAGTTTCAGCCTTCTACTGATGATTTATGGAGCCTTTCTTCTTCAAGCTGAATGGCATAAATGAGCTTGATAATAATTTGTTGAACATCTTAGCGAACACAAAGCTTTAAAAGAAATGTATTGACAGTACTGAACTCACTGGTTTGAGTGTTTTGGTGAATTTATATAACAATTTAAGTAAGAATATAACAACAAGATCTCATTCAATTAAATTAATAATTATGGACTGATGAAGATTTACTTTTCATAAATGCTCAGAATTCATACTAGATATCTGGAATTCACAGCTCTTGGCATTGCAGCAAATACAATGGCAACTCCTAAAGTCACTGCGTGACACAGCATCATAGAATGCCCTGAGTTGGAAGGGACCCACAAGGATCATCAGCTCCAGGTGTTGCACAAGACAACCCCGAGAGTCACACCATGTGCCCGAGAGCGTTCAAATGCTTTTTGAGCTCTGTCAGACTTGGTGCTGTGACCATTTCCCTGGGGAGCCCATTTCAGTGCCCAGCCACCCTCTGGGTGGAAAACCTTTTCCTAGTAAAAAGAAAGACGTCGCTCTACTCAGACAAATTCTAGGCTTGTCCGTTTGTTTGTTTGTTTTGACTGATTATTTTCTCTACAATTTAATAAACTTTAGTTTTACAACTTCTATTTTGTTTTTATTTTTTATTTTTTATTTGGAATACTTGTTCTACTTCCAACACACAGTTTCTCCTTCTGTTTTCCTTATCTATAATAACTTTGCAGGATTTTTCATCTTATTAGATGTTTGCAGTGCCAAACTTTTGCTTAAAAGATCTTTCTCTTTCCAATCTCCACAACTCTAAAAACCCACTGCAAGATATCTTACAAATATAGCCCTGAGTATCTGACTTTCTCATCTTACATATCCTCTCAGTCTTATCTAGCAGTCTCTTCTTCATGTTCTTACTTACCACATTTCTGCATTTTATGCTTTCAAAGCTTTTAACCCAAAATTTCAAAAGATACAACTTTCAATTTGACAGTCTATGAAAATCACACAAATTTCTTATTTCTCAGAGAATTTAATGTTCTTCTAATTAGGCTGACCTAATTATGACAAAAATTAAAGAAAAAATACTTCTCTGTTTGAAGCGTCTTTAAGGCACTTCAGCATGGAGCTGGTATTTAATTAAGGTATTACTGATGAATTCAGGTATTTAAGCCCACCCTAACAGTTCAGGAAGTTTTAGGAGCTTAACACCTAGGCTCAAGCTAGTTAATTCTCACGGAATCAATCCTTTTATGAAAGCCCTTTAGCTAACATTGTTTTGGTTTAGGGCTTTAAGGAATCTGTTTTGATTTAAATTAAATGAGTTCTTGAGTATTTAAAGTAGTTTATCTGCCATTTTTCAGCTTCTGGGGATTCCAAATTTGAGTCTCTTTTAATAACGGTTGCTATAAATTACAGAAACGGTTCGATATGTAGGTCACATCATTTACACCTCGAGTTTCATCGACTTTAAAAAGAAGAAAAATAAATTTACTCTGCCTCTTCCCATGATTAACCTGATCTTTACCAACAAAAGCACAGCCTGTTGATGTTGAACAGTGCCCTATACACCTGTGGAACCTTAGAAAAACCTTCCAGCAGCACTGTGCAGGAACAACATGGGAATAAAGAACCTTTAACAATGCTAACAGGAATTGGGTGATTCATAAGCTGCAAGAAAATTCTTCTGAGCATTCCTGAGCTGAGCTAGATCTGTAGAGTTGATTAAGTGACAACTAATAATAATTTTTTATTTCTTTCCCAAAGAAATGAGATGTGATAGACACTATACAAGGAGAAGATCTGATACTGCTTATGTAGGACATTCTTAATTAGGTCCTGCACTGCGTATCAGCTTAGTTTAACATGGTGAAACTCAATTAAGCTGCTTTAACTCAGACAAGCCCTTGAACCAGCTGAAGTCCTTAAAATGGTATACAATTTGCTTTAAAAGTTAAACAAGGAGTAAAGTAGTGACTCAACTTCTAAAATATGTCTATTGACATTTGACATTGTTCCTTTTAATGAGTGTGACAAATATAGAATCATCATTTATCCACTCAGTTTAATGACTAAGCTAGTTTTACTTTTTTCCCTGTTGATTTCTAATGGCTCTGCATAGCCAATTTGCTGATGTGAAAGACAGCTGGAACCTCTCATGTTTTATGAATGGTAAAGCAAAACTCTGACCTCAGTTTAAACTGTGCAGGATTACTGACAGCTACAAGAAAAGTGGGAACATAATGTAAAGAAAAATGTTCTGCATTTGAAACAGAACGGTTAATTTGGCTTTTTTTATCTATTTCTGTCACAAGGTTTTGCAGTTTTCCATGCAAAAGGAGGAATCCCACAATTTATTTTGAATCATGCTCCCCTTCCCCAAGAGAAAGCCCAGAAGAAAAGTGAAACTCTTGGAGGGGAACACAAGCTACTTTGAGCAAAAAATGTTTGTCTGCACCTATAGCTAGTCATTAAACATGATACCAGTCGTTTTAGGTTAGTACAACGAACTGCATTGCAAAACAAGTCAGAACACAGCAGGATTTTGTCTTGGTTTCTCTGCATGGAAAACAGTTAAAAAACTTCATCATATCAAGTGCTAATTCAAACAGCTTTCAACTGAAAGTCAATGATATGCAGCAAATATGCAAACCCAAAAATACTGAATTAGGAAACACTTTTGGATGAGAGTCACTTGTGAGCAGGAAATGCTGTCTTAGGAGCTAAAAAATAGTACAGCTTGTATTGAAAATTATTAGCTTCTTCTGAGGACCTAATGAAATTTGAGACCACAAGACTGAAAGATATAATTCAAAATACCCATGCACAAAATGATTGAAAATAATTTCTTCAGTCTTCATTTTTTTTTTCCTGTGACAACTCAGAATTTTCCGGTTTATGTTTTTCTTTCAAATTTTACTACTTATAAACCTCAGGTGTACCTTGTGTGTTACTCACCTGTTAATACCTGGAGAAGACTATGAAGCTTACACTCATTAAATAATAATTTCTGCTGTCTCTCTCTGTCTTCCTCTCCTGCTATCTTCTTAGCCTACTGAGAACCTTCGACCCAACTGTGGAGAGAGAGGACCGGGAAGCGAAGTGAAGGGACGCACACAATTCTTCTAGTCCCATTAAGAAACTTCTGTGCCAACCACAGCTTGCATCAACTCCATTCATAGCTGAAGAAATGCAGCAGTCAAGTCTCTACCAAGACTGTTCATCCGGAACTGTAGCACTAAGGACCAGTCACACCTACAACCTGCCACATTTATCAGGCTCATGAAGCTATAAGGCACTCCTATAAACATCACATTCAGCAGAGCTCCGTAGGAAACAATAGCAAGGTTTCTCAACCATTCATTGTCACAATTTAGGTTATATCTAGAAGGTTTTATTAATTTTCTGAGCTAAGGCTGAAAAATCAGACAGAGGGTGGCTGGGCACTGGAACAGGCTCCCCAGGGGAGTGATCATGGCACCAAGCTTGGCAGAGTGCAAGAAATTCTTAGAAAACACTTTCAGCAGATGGTGTTATTTTTGGGGCTGTCCTGTGCAGGGCCAGGAGGTGGACTCAGTGATCGTTGAGCATCCCTTTCAACTCAGGATGTTCTATGATTCTAGGGGCTGAGGGCTTGCAGTATGAACAAGTAAAGTATCAGCATGTTTTAAATAAGACTTGCAGTGGTGACGGTTTTAAGCCACAGAACTTAGACAGGTTCCTGAGCTTTAAATAAATTTTGCATGTCATTTTGAGTTAGAACACGACACTGAGTGTACCTAATGTCTTACAAAATCTACCCACCTACAGCAAGTTCCAAATTTATAAGACTTCTCCAATTGTGAACAAATTCTTACTGAATAGGCTGTATGGCTGCGTACTTTGTGCTCTGAGGGAAATTAATGATTTTAGAGGGATATTTTTCCAGAAGCAGAAATAGAAGGAAAGATGAAAGATTGCATTCGAAGAGTCTACTATTTTTTTTTTTTTTTTTTAAAATTTGTATAATCTCTTTATTTTGTAGGAGGATCATGGCAGAGAAAAAAATATCCTCAGGACTTTACCAGCATCCAGAACGCTTCATCAGTTTGCTTTAGTAATTAGCAACATCACAACATTGAAAAATTCCTTATACATAAAACTCCCATGTCTTCTTAATGCAATAAGAAGTTCCAGACAGAGATATATCTTTATCATATGAAGATCGTGCTCCTTGAAAAATGAGAGTGAGGAACGAATATTATGCTATTTGTAAAATCTATGAGAAATTAGTAAAACTCTTATGAATTGTACAGACTTGTGATTTTTACCTGGCATTTTAACTACCAACTTTACATGACAAAAGTGTCAAGCAAGAAGATGTTTGTGTTTCATATATTTGGACTCAGTATTTAACCTGTGTAAGTACACTAAGTCTAATAGTAAAATGACTAACCTCCTGAAGAGAAAGACTTACAGTCACACTAAATGTCAGCTCTCCATTTTCTTATCATGACATGCTTCCTCTCCTGAGCTTTAGATTTTATTTTTAATAGCTCCAAGAAGCAAAGCTCTGAAAACAGTCTCATTTTGAACTCTCATCCCGTACTCTGGGATGGTTAAAACATCTTCAGGGAGGTTAAAGGCGGTTTAAGAGTCCTTTTTGCAGATAAGAACCAAGACACAATATAGCCTTCACTTTAGCTGCCATAACGATAAAGTAATTGAGATTTCTGAGGGTTTTGGATCCCTTGGCAACAGAAGCCCTACAAACTTAAGTTAAACTGTTGCAGTAGATACCTTTCTACCTCTGCCGTTGGATGCTATCTCGTGTGATCATACATTCCCCTATGACATTTTGGAGGGGAAAACAAGCAAGTTGATCAAATGAACTTTGTCTTTTTTTTTTTTTTCTTGACAGTTTCTAGTGTCCAGACTCACATGAACAGTTCTGAAAGGTTCTTTATTTTTATGCGGCATGGATTTCTACTCAGTCTCCATGCAAAATCCTTTGGATCTGATGGTGCGGTTTGATAAAAATGCATTTCATATCTCCTATAATGCTCTCTCCTTCGTTTATAATCTCTGTCCTAAATACTTTTTTGGTTACTGTGTTCTAGCACTAACTGTTACAGTGATCTGTATAAGATACTTGTTAAAGTGACAAAGAAAACCTATAAAGAGATAAATTTGGTTTAGCTGTCTGAAAGGCAAACACTTACTAAGAGAGGTACAGCACATGGTATTACATTTTTCCCTTAGATTTGGGCACAGGAACAGCTCCTGTGAGAAAAAAAAAAATCTTGAAAGCTGGCATCCAGACCATGCCCAGTACATATTTTCCTTCACTTTTTCCCTGAGTGTCATTTAGTATACACATCCCTTTTTTTTAAATGCTGGAAACCTTGAATAGCTTTTCCCCTCCCAGCTGTTGAGAGTTTTATTAAACATTGCATATATTTCCAATTTTCATTTGAACTTAGCAACATAGTTGACATAATTGTCTGGTCTGTCTTTCAGGTCAATAAGCAAGCATCATAAAAAATGCATCCTGCCATATTAAAACAAATGTGAGCTGCTGCCTGTAAATATGATTATGATTTTAATTCTGAACACATTTTTTTGTCATGGAGATTTAATTTTCCTTTTGAAGTAATCAGTCATCCCTAGAAGAAGTGAGGTAGCATTGATCAAATTTTAAGCCCCTACAAAACAGAAAGGAGCAGAGATGATAATAAAAATTAAGTGCATTATTAAGTGTAAGAATAATAAAACAGCCATTTTATAAAACTCAGCTTTTCTCTTCTATTCATCTATTCTCCTTTACCTTCTTGCTCAGCTATTCCCCTTCCAGCCATTTGTAGCTTTCCTCTGAAACAGAAGTTTTATCTGGCATCTTAAACTGTGTTTATGCTGAGCTAGGATACATCAGAGAAAGAAGACAAACTGGAAATGTTGGACATATTTTTTTTAAAAGTCTATAAAATGCTTGCAGCAATTATTTTTAAAAGGGTTGACTGCTTTTGTTAGTTTTGGGTTTTTCTTTTACGCAAACTAGCAAGTGCAATGGCAGGAGTTCCAGTGTTCTTCGAAGACACAGGTGGCAATAAGGGACTGGAAAGGGTGGGGAAGGCTTTGGGACCACCATCAGGAGGCTGGTGAAGGAGGCAGAGTAGCAGCCACCACCCACTTCTTGGTGCTCCAGCCCACTACCAGCTCCAGTGGAAACTGCAAATATTGCTTTTCCCACTGACCGTATTGTCTGCTAATAACATCCCAGTCAATACAGAGCATCTGTTTATACTGTTTATACTCATGTACACATACCTGAGCTTCTGGTGGAGCTCACTGGCATGGGTCTTTTATAATTATGCTAATTTTCTGTTTGGAAAGAGATGTGGATTTTATTTCTTTTCCCCTGCCATATTTGAAGGCAGCTGCTATAGCCAACATGCACTCTATTCTAATGGGTTCCCAAACCACAAACACAAGAGAAAAATACGGCGTTTTAAAATATAGAGCAATCCTGTATAGTGTTTTATTTCTGGTCTGAGAAATCACTGGAGATTGCAGACAAAAAAATTGAGTAAATTTTTTCCTGCTAGTTGCATTTAAAAAATCCTACATATTGAATGAATTAAAACTTAACTGTGCTTTCTATTCCTACTCTGTTTATGCTGGCCTACTAAAGAAAATGTAATTTTATTATCTAGACGTCAGGTGTAGAAAAGTCCTAAAACTGGAGACTAAAATCAAATTGTATAAAGGAGAATTTGAAGAAGGCATCTATGGTTTTGTACATCTTTTGTTTTAGAAACAAAATAGTCACTAAACATCTACAGTAAAACTGGTTTCAAATGTATTTCACACAGTTTAGGCCTGAGCTTTAAGCTATATTTTCTGTGACCAACTTCTAAACATGGTCTTCCCTCCCCCTGCCCCCAGTTAGGTAATATTTGATATTAGCAATGTTATTTTCTATTTCCAGGTTAACAATGCCTTCAGAAAATTAGGTATTAAAGAATCATCCAGATTTTTTTTCCAGTCCATTTAATCATCATCTTATGATTTTATGGGTGATAAATAAGAAGTTCTATTTTATACACACTGTCAGGAAGATGTTTATTTATAAATTCATATTTATATATGCTTTCATTGAATAGTAAATTTAAAAATGACGGTATACATAATTTAATGGAATGACCTCATGTTTATGTTTCCCAAAGGGACAAAAGGTGGAAACTTGTTTTGTAAGCTGGGAAAACTGTTCCAATACAGTTCTCACTACAAATTTTAAAAATTCTTCATGCTTTGAAAATTATAGAATTTTCTACACATATATTACTTCTTCACACCTTGCTTATGAACTGCATGATTTCAAAGAGAGGAAGTAGAATTTGTCTTCTGTTGTGCTCTCACCAGGAATATGAGACATGAAGAAAGATCACCTTTGCTTTTGTCCTTATAGAGAGACATCACAATACTGTTTTTTGAGAGTTTTCAACATCAACAACAAAAATCTATTAGTACTGCATTCAGAACAAGTAGAAGGGTGAGGTAGTTTCAGTGTCAGTACAGGCCTCCTTGATTCCCACACTTTTCCTTCAGAAACCTTCAGCTCATGTTTTTTCCGGTACCACCTTAATGGTCCTACTACTTAGCTGAGTTATAAACTCAACAGAAACCTAAATGCTGAAGGAAATTGTTTATATATTTAGAGTTTGTATTTGGTTTTGGCATGGGGAATGAACATATTCAATTCAACTACAGAAATCTTCATTCAAAACAGTTAAACAAAGAAAATAATTCCATTTCTGTCTAATAAGAAGATCAAATCCTTTCACAGTTTTTTGTGGTAAACTGAAGTAGGACAGAGGCACATGAGCACGGAGGAGACCCTGGCCCAACCTCTACCCAAGATATCACAGGAGATGACCAGCTCCAGGGCTGGCATGGACACCCATTGCTTCCAGGCCAGGGAAAAACTCTCAGGCACCTGAGTGGTTTGGGGAGGAACAAGTCTAGGAGAACAGAGGGATAAGCAGATAGAATAAGCTGGTAACAAGCAGGGGTTCAACACTGTTTGTCTGGCCATTCCCTGCACCTGATCTCTCCTGTCTTCTTATTAAACTCCATTTCTGACCGTTTTCCTGTGCGAGAGGCTCTCTGTCCTGTGAACGTGGATGTGGGATGTCTGAGAGGCAGCAACTGCAGTAGGAGCAGGGCCTATAGGAGCCACACGTGTGTGGGCCATGACTGGAATGTGCTCTGCATGCCAGCACGTGTCAGGAAAAACACCAGGCTGGACTGGATGGTGAGTTGGGTAACTGGCCTGGTTTCCAGGGATCAAAGAGGCCGTAAGTCTGTGTAACGAAGTGGAAAGACTGGAGTGTGAAAGGTGGCTACTGGAAGTGCCAGGGCACTGAGAAGATCACTGAGAACTGAGAGGGAAGCGTGTGTGTGGGCACACGTGTCTGCGTGTTTGAAAAATGTGTGTTTGGGTTGAAAAGGCCCCACTAGCGGGCAGACTGAGTCTGACACTACATCTAAAGGCCACTTCTTGGGTGCACACATGAATTTGTGTGTGTGGTTATGCTTGGTAGTAGCTGGGCCTGGGGACACGGAGCTGCGGCAGCTTCACCTCTACCTGATTCAACTCTCACACAATTTATGCAAAACTTCCCTGTGTTTAAGAAGTGTTTACTACTTCAGCCTTGGAAGACCATCTTTTTTTTTAAATCTTTTAAAACAGAAAGGCTCTAGTTGACACACAAATAATTGAAATAATTCATTAAACTCTTGGCCTCAATCAACACAAAATTATTTCTACTGCTTCCTCAATATAGTTCTTTAATCTTCAGACATTTCAAAAGATCATGTGTTACAAGAGGAACAAAGATGAGTACGCTCAGTAAGGCACAACACCAATTTTAACTAAAATATCTTCAAATATACGATAGGTGGACTTCCAGAACACAGAGCATACAATTTTCTTTCACAGTTTTCATTTGTGAAAAAAACCTCAAGTGTCATGAACAAGTATTGAAGATTCTCTTTTCAAAGTTCTCAGGTACCAATTAAAATTCATTTTTTCCTTCAAATCACACTGTTTTAGGAAAGAAGAAATACTAATAACTGGATAAGGCACCTTACCTAACAGGGTAAATTTTCTGTTACTGTTGTTTCACTACTTCCATAACCAAAATTTCTCACTTGTAAGAAAATCAAGCAAGAAGAAAAATCCCTTGCTTTAAAAAGCCATAAGATAGCTAACGTCCTCTCCGCTCTCCAAATAATGAATGCTTTATTTGTTCTGACAACTGTTCCATACCTCAGGAGCTGTTCTTCACCTGAACAATGATCCAGAATGAAGGACAGAAATTTTGCAAACTTAAAGCCTTTTATGAGAAAGAATTATGCTAATTACAGTCATAGCTAGGTTCAGTAAATGCAGCAGTGACATTACAACCAGTCTAAGTAACTTTGAAGAACACTGGGATCATTAGACTGCTTTGAATAGTTGTAAAGGGCTAAGTACAGATAGATAAAGTTTAGTTTATGCGTACACATACATGCATACCTGTATGTATACACACACACATATACACACACAGAATAAGATTGTAGGCAATACATGGGAAAAAATGACTAATAAGTCTATTGAGGGCTAAATATACATCTTTAGATTTATAACATCAAAGTTTACATTTCTACCTCTGATTAGCAAGTAGACAGTATATATTCTGTTTTATCAATTATCCCTTTTTGTCTTTTCATTTTCTGTTTGTTCTCACCATTTTCTTAGATCCATCTACGAAATGCCAATGCACTGAATCTCAGATCACAACACCACAACAATATGAAATTCCTCCCAGCTGGAATAAAACATTTGAACCGCTTTACGGATGGTCAGTCAGTCCTCTATTAAAAGTTTTTGTGCTGGGGAGGAGGGCAATGATCAGACGAGAGTGAGAACCTCCAAGGGACATGAACAAAGATTTCAAATAACAAGGTCAGCACTCTCTTTAACACGTCTCTCCACTGTTGACAAACAAAAAGGTAAACATCCATTGCACCTTGAAAAAAGGCTTTTCTTTTTGTCCAGTGTCGCCAGGCCTCCAAAGGTCTTTTTAGACCCAATCTGACAGGAGCAGGAGTCTTCCTCTTCTGGACAGCTCTCTTGTTCATTATTAGTAACTGCACAAACTACTTTCCCCCCTTATTCACCCCTCCAAATGGCTTTTAGATGTGAATTAGATATTATCCAGTATTTATTCTTCCCTTTGTCATGGGAAGAACTATGAGATTGGAGATATTCATAAAGGAATAACCTGACAATGGAACATCTAAATATTCATAGATGATAAACAGATTTTCCGTCTGACAAAATGCAAGTGTAAATGTAAGACAAATGCCTGCCTATGCACCAAAATGAGTTTAAAAGTGAAGCTCTCTTTACTGAGAATTCCTTCAAAAGGGCAAAGGAAATAATGAAACTTGGTGAATATTCAGTACATTTTAGACTTCTGTAATTAGAACATTTACATATATTATAATGGTCTGACTCAAATCACAAAGCCCTTTTAAATAAAATTGCATATACCACAGCAATTTAAAGCAGAGTTGTTTGGCATACTTCCTGAGATCTTTAATGTTTTAACTGTATTTGTCTTGACTAGATACTATGAACTGCTAGTCTTGAACTTTTTCTCTTTTACAGTATGTCATGCTACAACAAGGCTACTCTAGTAATAGTTTTTACTATACAACAGAGTCTTCAGAGTGTGTTTAAGACCAATAAAATTCTACATCCATATAAAAAATTAAATAATCTTGCTTATATAAAATTTGAGCAGTTTTGCAGTCCTTTCCATACACGTAAGTTCTTGATGGTCACAAAGGGACGATCTAGTAACCACAGAGCAAGAAATACTGTTATTTACTTAGTTTAAGAAGGACCTCCTTAATGAAAGCCAAGAAGAGACTCAGACTGCTCTAAAGGGAAAAAAAATAGGAGAGCACAGAAAAGAGAACGTGTGGGTTTTTTGCTTTATCACACCAGAGCCAATTCTCAGTGTGAAGCCCAAAACAGCAGTGGTTGTTGAACAACTGACTAGATGCAGCAGTTCAGACCAGCTCCAGGGAAGCAGAAACAATTACTTGTCTGACATAAGAGTTTTTATCTGAATTACTATTTAAATCTAGAAATAAAATATAAAAGAAATAACAGTAATAACAATCAAAATGTTTAATCAGTTTTATGAGGCACAATTTCCAATGCATCTCACTTTAGTCATTCTAATTGAGAAGAATTTTTACCTTTCCTCCCCTGCCCATAAAATACTACATACTTTAATTTCTAGCATTTTCCTCCAGTAATACTAACTCAGAAATGCTAAAGGGGATGCACATTTCTAGGTCACCAGTCTGTGCGGTGTTACCTTCAAGATCTACTATGGTTTGGAAAGTCTCACCAGACCTTTCTAATTGAAGATTAAGTACAGCTATGGCAGAGAAAGGCAGTAAATTCAAGTCATTCTTCAGTTGGCTAAAAACTCTCAAATGCATGAATAGAGGGAGCAATTTTCCCAAGAGGAGTTAGAACTTCTGTTGCTATTCATAACCACCTTTATCATGTCACACTAACTCCTCTGTGAGGCAACAGAATGAATGCTCTGCCTTTGCCATTACAGGTCCCACTTTGTTGTCAATCGGTCAAGGTCCTTAATAGGGTCAAAATACATAAAAATACCCTGTAGGATTAAAAAGAAGCTGAATTAATAAGCAAACAGGCACTGCAGATGGCACATGTGTACATCATAATAGACATAATTTTAGAAATTGTGTTCTGCTTAAAAGAGTACAGGCAGGTTTTGCTGCTTTCCCAGATGACTTGGAATTTCCTGTATGCATTTTTTATGTACAAAGGAGAAAATTATTGCATGGTAAATTCTCAAAAAACAGCCTACAAATCGAATTCTAGGGATGTAAGATTTGTCATCACAAATATCTACGTGATGTTTATTTGCAATTATTGCTTGTTAACATCATATAAATATTTAGTGACTTGATTTCCATGCTTCAGTAGCCATCCTGGAATGACCTGACTGTAAATCTGGAGGGAAGCTATGAAGTTTGTTTTCCCAAAATAGAGATGAGTTCTTCTTCTCTTCAACATTTTCAACTTTTTGACAGCAAAGAATGCTGAAAAGTGTAGTTCTATTATTATCCACCAGCTCTATTAGTCTATCTCTTTGGAAAGTACTTTCACTCAGACTTTGTATAAATCAGAAAAAAAGTTATTCTCTTCTATCAGAGTAAAAAACATTCCTCCCCTTCAGTGAAAATTTGCATTAAAATAATTTAAAAAGCAACTGCATTGTCATCGCTCGGTTTTCTTTGTCTCTATTTTGAAGATATTTGGAAGCATTGTTTTATTAACATCTATCCGTGCAGTTATCACATCTGTAAACAATAATTTCTTGATCATATACCTATATATTTGTATGCATGGAATGGAGAAATGATGATTAGAGAAAACAGAAAAATTAAGATGGAGAAATAATATTCTAGAGTAAAAGTCTGTGTGTCTTCTAATGTGCCACCCTTGTTATAAATCTACATGGCAGCTGGACTGTAAATGGTGTATGGTCACACAGTTGACAAATTAGACCTGCCAACAGCTACAAAGAGAGGAAAATGGAGGGAATTTCACTGCAGAATAAAAAGGCAGACTTTCTTCTTTGATCTCGACTTACATGAAAACATAGTATGTTGTTTAAAACAAACACATGCAAATAAAGCACATCAGAGAAAACAGTCCTCAGGCAGGAACCCTTAATAACAATAGCCTAGTGAATGGAACACTGAATCGACCCATGGACAAAAAGCTTACTACCAATCTCTCTTTCTTTCCCTCCAATGCAGTGAAGCAGAATAATACCTCACTGCTTGCACAGTCTTTCCATTCTAGGCCAGGAAAAACATATACTACCTGACAGAGCCTGAGATTCCCTGGTGCCAACTTTCAATTTAATTATACAGACAGAGAGGATTCTGAAAAGACTGATGTGTCAGTAGCTATCAAGATCATTAAATCCAATTCCTGTGGACGAAATCTTGAGTCATTTTCAAGAGGCTAAAATGGAATGGCTCCTAGCTTTTATAAACTAGTTTTGAATCAATACCAAGGCTACCTCTGCCTATCACATATAGAATATGTTTTCATAAAAATCTGGGTTGAAGAAAAGTATTTTGGCCCTTGTGAAGAACAGGCTCCAGGGCTGTAGCCTGCATGCTGACAAGTTGTTCACCAGGTTTGCTCTATTTGCATCCCACACTTAGATGAGCTCATTTGGTAGCAGAGCCCCCAGGTGTACATTACTTTGATTTCTGGACCCTGTGACTAACCCACATGCATCTGCTAAAATAAATTAAAGTCTGATACCACTTCCTCACTTTAATATTTCCAAAACGAATGCAAATTCATTATTGATTAGGTTACAGTCACGAAAGAATTTTGAATCCTGATTCTAGTCTCATTCTGGTGTTTCTCCAGTACATGGCCCTCAAGACTATTAGAGTCACTCCTGATTTATACATACACACATAAGAAGATTACTGATGCTGCGTTAAGAGCGTATGTGAGTATTGGCCAGAAAAAAGCTATTTTCATGCACTAAATTTAATCGAAAGCATCCAAGAACCTATTGGCTTTTAAGCATTGATTCAATTATATGCATCCAGAAGCCTGAGAATATATAGGTTTTTATTTAAGTGAAAAACTGAGTACCTCACAGCATCACAGAATTCAGTAGACCATGTCTTTATTTCAAAGCATTAAAATGCTTTTACTAAACACATCAATAGGGAAAGACAGTATAAGGAAGAACATGGGATGTTTTCTGAAATGTGAGAAAGAAGGCACTCAGTTGAGTTTTAAAGTTTTTACATCTTTTCATGCTCTGTTGCCCCAGTTTCCTTTCACGCATTTTTAAAGAAAATGACCTTGAATATATTTGAATGCATAGCTTTCCATCTTCTCATCACAATTATCCTAACCAAGATTTCACTTCTCTACTTGAAACCTATAGATTTAAATGAAGTTGTGTGTCTAATTTGAATGAGACTCTCTCCAGAATGCCTGAGAAGATCCAGAGAGCTGGGTCAGTATAACATAAGCAACGGTCACTGTAACAGAAGCAATAATCAGCATAACATAAGATGCACACATATTAGTTGAGGCCATAAATGGTCAGACCATTTCAAGACCTCCCCTCCAACAAGTGAATACAGCAAAAGGAGGAATGGGAAAAATCAGATCATGTCCTTTTTCTCCTTCCCTTGTGAAATGTGTCACTCCAGTAACAAACCATTAACATGAACCAAAACAGAGGTTAGATAGTCTTTCCTATGGTATCTTCATACTCAGTATGGGAAATTCTAATATGGGTTATTCTAGTAGAATAAGACAAATTTTTGAATTCTAATGTACCCATAAAAATAAGTAAAACAAATACTGATTATGTGACTTGTGTTTGTGCCCCAAACCTTTGATCTATTATTCATGCAATGAAAGCACAAGAATATTTTTCTATTTTACAAAGACTATAAGAGGTTATAGAGATAGCATCTGAGCTACAGGATTTGGAAGCTTGCAGCCATATTCTGTTTTCATTTCGGACTAAGCCCCTATGTGCACACGTTCATCTACCTCTCAGCTGAGCGGCGGTTTTGATGGAAAGGAAATGCAAATGTTGCCTTGGATAGAAATCTCAGAGTGTACGTGCAGATCCAGCTAAAGATGTTAAATAAAAAGTCATAAGCGTCTGGAAATACTGGAAGAGGAAGTTGGTATCGTGTAACCCAAGTTCAAAGTACATTCTTTGGTATGGATGAAGAGCAACTTGAAGCAAGTAAGTGGAATTTCTCCAGAATGAAAAATGTGTGAGAGTACAATTAGTCTTTCTTTGTTCTCTGTAGTGATTTGCCAAAACAAAAACTATAAATATAGCTTTCAATTTAAATGCAGCCAGTTGAGATTACAAAGTGTGCCAATCTTTTTCCCCCTATAGAGCAGCATCACACATTCATGGAAATTAAGTGAAGAAAGAACTTCTCGTATCTGGTCAAATCTCACTTCAATAATTTATTTATCTCCTAAATTTAATAACTTGTAGGAAGTTTCTTGAGTAGATAAATACACTCAGTATTAAAAAAATATAGGCCTTATTTACTGTTTGAATTTGGCATCAGCTTTTAGGTGTTGACTCTTTCTATATCTTTCTCCCTTACATTTTTTCTATATTGCTTTTCTCCATAAATGGCTATTTATATGATGAAATAAGGTTTTTACTTCATTTATTTCTTTAAAAAAAAAGAAAAAGCTGGATGAGTGGTGCTTTTTCTTAATGGCATTTTTACCCGGTTTGTTGACTTCTTAGGTGGGTTTGTTTCTACTTCAGATTTTCTATAAATTTTAGATAATTAAATATTATGTCACTTTTATCTTACAATTAAATAAAAATGTGCTGTGGGAAATAGGAAGTGAAAAAGCAATTTTTAATGGTGCAGAAAATAATCCACATTAACGTAGGTATATTCACGATATTTGGTGTCCTGGTTGTGTATTTAGTTATTCTTCTGCTTCACTGCAAAGATGTCAATATATCAGAACAATTTCACACCCGGTTCCAGTAGCCAAACTCTTGCATTTCGTGTGTGTCACTCCATTCTTGCATGAACTGCCTCCAGATGCTTCTGGTCCTCACCTCTCCCCATCAGAAGCTCTTACCAATGAGTGCTCTTTAGATTTTTTTTCAGACTTCACTATGGAAAGGAAGATCCTAATATACAGAATTTGAGTACCACCATCTGCCTATCTCCCTTCCATCTCATGCTATCTCAAAGGATAAGTCTTTCTGAAACTAAAATATTATACCAGCCTATTGTAACGGTGACAGATAAAGTACATTTTGTGATATGGACTCTTGTACTGACCCCTCAGAGGCCTTCTCTCATCCAGGTTTCAAGAATTTGTAACTTGCTTTACTCTCACAATCGTAAAATAAAAGTTCATTTCCTACTTTACCTAATTGAAAATTATCTTTTGGGTCTAGAGAATTTGCGTTTCATTAAATTGGAAGCTTAGAATAAAAGTTTCAAGAAATTGTCTTTCCTAAACCAAGATATATGGGAAGATTAAGAAACTGGGAAGTTTCTAAAAATAAAAGGCAAAACTGAGGATATTTCCATTGTTGTAAAGTCAGGGAATGATTCTATTATAAAGAGGAAGAGAATACTGCAATCTCTTGAAGAAACATCATTAAAAAGAGGTGAGGCTTCTCCCTCTGACACAGGGAAGAACTTATTAATTTTGTGATTTATGTGTTAATGATTCAATTTCTTAAACAAAATTCTGAATTAATGTAATGAGCACTACAGAACGAGTATTCATTCTGTGTTATGTTCTCTTTCTTCATATTGAAACAATTCTATATAGCACCACACGAACACCTTTGGGCTACCTTACACAACCTGACTAGAATATTACAGTTTCTTATGTAAGATAAAACACGTAAATGTCTTTGCTTTTCATCCACTAAGTCTTTCTAAGCAGAGATCTATTTGAACTCCAACATACTTACCTTTTCCAAACATGGTTAAGAGAAATTATGTCTATTTTTATGTCTTTTATGTTTCAGGCAAAAGTATCTATTTCTTCCATGATTTTTTAAAATTTTCTTTTTGGCAGGTAGGGTTTAGTGGGAGGGTTCAAAAGGCTGAGACGAGGCCAGTGTGAAGAAATCTTTATTTTAACTATCCTTTTCCTGTGATAAATTGGAACAACTAGATGGAAGTAAGAACAGCACTGTTTAATTTCTTTTCTCCTGGAAAGCGTTTTCTATTATCTGTGTCTATAACAAAAACTATTTTCATACTGACCCATTTGATAAACATACCAAACCAAAATGAAAGCTATATAACAACTATATTTATATAAACCAGTTTGCACGGATAGGCTGTATCATTATAGCTGTGAAAACAGTACATTCACATTTTCTGTCTTGTAAATGACATCTCTGGTTCGAAGATCACCATGTTATTTTAAAATGCACTAAGCTTTTGCTTTTATTTCATATGAGTTACTTATCTGCTGCACTAACCTTACATAACATTGCTGTTTAATGAACAGATAGAACTCATGCTTAAAAAACACTCAGAAAACCAGCTTGCTAAACAAATGTGATTCAATTACAGTATCAGTAGCTATTTGTGATATGTTAAAAAGAAACTGTTCTGGAAGAATCTTCATTTTGAGGTGTTTTGACAGTACTGCACATTCCACGATGAAGGTCTCCAATTAACTATACTACAGATAAATGCAAATTTTAACCAACTCATAAGTCACCAACAGTAAGGTTTTTATTTTTATGTTTTCTAATAAATTATTTTCTTACTCTAATCATTTCTTGCTCTTTTTCATAAATAAAAATTACAATATTTTAGAGACATAAGCCCTTCTAAAATTTTTAAATTTTTAAAATGTGAGTGCCCTCTTCATTGTAGGACAAATATTACAGCATCCCAAGGACTAATTTTGCTCTTTAATAAACTTATTGCCACATACTCCCAAATCAAAAGATTTCATCTAATTTACTCTGCCATTTATGTTTCTCATGAGGTCTGATACATTTTACACAGATGGCAAATTACTCAATGGTTCTGATTATGACAAACTCGTGCATCTAAAAAAATAATTTCCTGCCTACAAATTGTCTGCTAATAACAAAAGTATTCATTTGAATAAGTTCAGTGAATGAGGAATGATCTTTTTCTTTCACAGTATGAACGGCATATCTGCATTAACAGAAAGCTCCTTCATGACTTTTGACATTCATATTGATTGTGTTCTTTTGATCCACCCCCTCCAAGAAGCTGAGGGAGTGGGTCATGAACTCCCCTGTGCTGTTAGAACTTGCTATGTATTTTATAAACTATTTTCAGCAATACCTGTTTCTGTTACTAGTCTTTTATGTATTTTTTTTTAATTAAGCCTTGCTGAAGCTACTTGCCTTAATCTTTTCCTGTCTCCACAAAGCCATCTCAGAGCTGAAGAAAAAAATAGCCCATTCTGAGAAACACCTAGTTCTGGGTTTTTGCTTGCATTCTGCTTTCTGTTAAAGCTATTCATCCTTTTTGTTTCTCTATAGGGGACATTTTGTTACCATCTCCCCTTAAAAGTCCTTTATCAGATAGAAGGGGTCAAGTTGCAACGACAAATGGACCAACACACAACTCTAATTTGAGACCAGATCTTTGCTGACCCTCGTTATTTTTCAGATACAAATGTTTTGCTTTCCTTCACTCTTTCATTCTCTTCTATCTGCCCCTTGGTGTCAAAAGGAGGATGTTCTCTTATCTGTCTCATTAATCATCTCTGACACTCAGCTAGAAGCCTTATCCACAGCAATCTTTCTGTAGCATGCTACGAGCTGAGTTCACCTCACCGTAGAAGAGGACTGAGCCTTTGACACTGTGAGCTACAGGCACAGCCTAGGTGCACTATTCGGCTTTTTCGGTGTTTTTTATGCGGAATCTTCCTCATACAGGGGCTTGTCAACCTACATTACTTAAGTGTGACAAGATGAAAGAACGCCAGCCTTGAGTATGACAGACAGGAACTTTCATGCTCTTGTGTGATGACACTGACTGATAAAACTGTTATAATGAAAATTATCAAGCTTTTGTCAAAGTAATTTAAAGACAATTCGTATCACACCTTTTAGCTCACTTGCATATTTTTTTCATCTTACAGCCAGGTAGAGAAGATGTAATAAGAATGCTGTGCTGGGTGGATTTAGCAGCTCGGGTTACTCACAGCTAAAGATCAGTAGCTGTTTAATCCAATCTCTTGCATAAGCACTGGAGAAATGCAAAACTGGAGAAAAGCAGCAGTGCTTATCCAGTCCACTAATCAGACTTCCTGGTGGGACTGGCAGGAATGGAACTGCAATGGAAATAACTTTTAGACACAGCATTGTGACTTTTCA
>VZTA01024036.1:122919-138464 GCA_013398855.1 Mohoua ochrocephala | reverse complement strand
CACAAAGAGCCTCTTTGCAGTTGAGCTCTGACAATTTATGCTCCGTTGCAAGAGAAGACGCGATCACAGAATGGCCCTGCCAGGTTTTGTACAGGGAGATCAACTCAAAGTAGCCTGTTAATGTATATAACAGACACATATTCCCTAACACTCCACGTTTTCCTGCTTGGCATGACTGCAGTGAGCTTTATTGACCTCTGGATGTAACAATATTAAAGCAGAGGTGCCCCCACACAGCCTCTGCTGGGAGTGCTGATGCACCTTCCACGGGTAACTCCAGGGCAGCATCTGCAGAGGTTTGATGCTGATGATGTAGGAACAGTCCAGGAATTCCTGCTAATGGAATTCACTGCGCAGTTCAATCCCTGCCCACGGGTACTGGCCCTGAGATTTGGGAAATGCATTTTTCTTGGGCGCTCTCCTGTCACCACATGCACAGAAGTGACTGTGGACAGCACAGGCAACGTAAATTCCCAGTTTTTCAATGATTTTCCCTCCTGACTTGAACATCCTGTGTCTCGTTGCTAGAGCAGAGAAGAGGGACCTCCACCCCTCTGCCAACACGGCCAATAGATCTTCATTTCCCCTCTGGCCTTTTTAAAACCCAGCACAATGTGGGTGTAGAAGCTACCAACATTGCATTAAAGAGTTCCACAGCCACGTTCCAAATAGCTGTGAAATGCTGCATTTTGCTCGTTGAATGAGAAAAACAATTTCAGTCTGCTGGTGGTTGGAGACACTTCAGCAGTGAGGTCATACCTTTTTATAATCTCAGTGTTCAGAGTGTAATTGAAACCAGGAGAATAAAAAAGCTGCCTTTTGAAGACAGAATGTCTCTGCTGAGTAAGCATCCACTCACGTTTGGAGGTGCAGGATGCAGAAAGGTGGGACTTGGAGCAGTTTATCACCATCAAAGGGCCACAGAGCATCAGCACTAAGGGACGTTTTTCACATAAATTGATAGTTGATAATATAAAGGTGTGGTGGGTCTCTTGCACACCTTGTGTTTCCACACAAAGAACTGGAGCTGTCTCCAGCCCGTGTGTAAGATTAACCGTGGTATTTAAACGCTTTTCACAGCCAACCCAGCCCCAATTTATCACGCATTAAATGCCTTTCTCAGGACAGGAACCATGTCTTTTTGTACTCACCAATACCTGATATACTGTACAAAGTAAACCCATATCCACGTTTCGAAACAACAAAACAAGATTTAGGAGCATATATCCAACTTTAATACATGATCCAAAGAGCAGAGCTCCTTCTGCACCTTCAAAACTTTACCTTTGATTAAACAGCGATTGCGATCTTCCCTCAGATAAAATAGATACACGAGTGTGTGTATATATTTATGTGTATAATTTCCAAATCAAAGCCTTGCACTTCTCCTGGATGTCATCTGCTGGCACTGGGAGCTGCTCCCAGCATCCCAGGACGCAGCTTGGCAGGTGTTCACCCCCTGCCTATAAAGGGCTCTCTAATTGCCCTGGGTTTTCTCCCTTCTGAACCGGCTCACAGGCCTGTAATTCCTCCTGCTATCTGCCCAGAGGTAAATGAAGGACCTGGTACACCCAAGGGATTCCTCATCGGCTACAGGGGACTTCAGATTGGGAGCTGCCATCACCGAGGAAGAAGGAATTTCCACGGAACCAGGTTTCAATAACACCCCCGGGCGAGAGACGTCGCTCGCGCTTCCACCTTTGCGCCGCTCATCGGCTCTCGGGAGGAGAACAGCAAAGCCTTCCTGAAGCCTCCTCCTCTGAGCTCCAGCACAAGACTGAAACCAGGAGAGATTCTGATCATTGAGCAAGTATTGACTTGATTTAATAAAGCAAGAGGAGCCTCAGTGAGCAAACGCAGCTGCTGCTGCTCCCCATGGCTCCGGGTGCTGAGCGATGCAGCCCGGCACCCTTTGCCTTCCCCCTTTTGCAGAATCGGGGTTGTTCTTGCACTTGGCACTTTGCACTTAGGCAGAGGCACTGCAAGGAATCCTCCACGCTCTCAGCTTGAGAAGATTCTGCTGCCAAGAAGCAGCTGGTGGAGGCCAAGGCCGTGTGAAAGCGGGGAGGAGGCTGCAGGGTTACAGGCGGGGTAGCACGGAGTGACAGACGGGTCTGTGGCAACCAGAGAGAGGGGCTTGAACTGAAACATGAAAATACCAACTCCTCTCCTTCTCCTCACTCTGAGAAACATTCTTCTTCCTGCTGGCATCAACCCTCCCTCTTTCACTGTGGCCTCTGTCTTGTCCCACGTGTGGGGAAGCAGGCAAGACACCGGGAAAATGATCAATCCCAAGCACCTGGATTTCGGAATGCACGGGAAGGACAGGATTTGTAAGAGAAACCCTGGGACAGCCCTCACTGCAGACTGCAGCACTGCCTTCTCTGCCTCAGCATCTGAGCTTCTGTACCCAAAACTGCTCCCCGTCTTCTAGTGCTCATAACTACAAAGTTAATTTCAAATCCACTGCAGATTTCCTAACAAAAAAAAGGTGAAATAATTCTCTATATGAAAGTTATGGGAGGATACTCGAGTTTTAGCCAGCTTAGAGGGGAAAATACAGCAACAAAACTTTTGGGGGAAAAAACTTCACACGCTTCCATTTTGTTATCCTTCCTCCCCCAGCCTGATTAATGGTGGTTGATTAAGGATTTGGATTTTGGGAATAGAACTTGGCATCGCATTTAACTTGTAAACTCCTCTCTCAAAACTGAGGACAAAGCGTGCTCCGTTGTCCAACACAAGCAGGTGTCTCTGCCAAGAAAAAGGACACTGGGCAGAGGGATTCCGATGGCTATTGTTTGGCACAGGCCTGTGTTTGTAAAAATCCTCCATTTCCAGTCACTGGGGTGGGGAGTTTTTATGGAACAAGCTTGATTAGGTTGCTTTCCTAAGGAGAGGAAGCTTATGTAATGGTTGGGTCTATCTCTTGCTCCAAATTTCATACATATTTGGCACATGAGTCAAGGCCTCAGAAATAATTAATTTTCTAAAGTTTCTTGGAAGTCAGCAGCCAGAGACAGAAAAAAGGAACCATGTCCATGGCTCAGCTGAGGGAAAGACAGAACTCAGGCACCGAGTATCCTGCTTATGCAGCAGGCTCCCAGTGCCCACGTACCTGAGGCTGAATTGGCCCCAGGACGAGAGGGGGTTGCCCCTGGGGGTGACACTGAAATGAGAAGCACAGTTCAGATCTCTTTATTTATCATAAAAAAATAAAGCAGAGGTGCTTTAGGGACGAGACCACATAAATCTGGGGTGAAACTGCTCTGGTCCTGCTGTTTGCAGAGCAATGGGGGTTTTTTCCCCCTGAAATGTGCTCTGACATTCAGAACGCAGCAAGCTCAGTCTCCTTGTTCTTAAAAAAGCACGGAATACTCGACAAACTGTCCCAAAGATGAGGCACAAAGTAATTAAAATACTGGGGAATATCCACAGTATTCTGGTCCTTGGCTATTTCACCACGGTGTGAATGGGCCAGGGTGGGGAATCGCCTCTGATCCACCCCTCTCAGCCCACTTGGATTTCCCCAGGTCGCCAGAGAAGGAGAACGGGAGTGGAGCAATCTGTTGACTCTGATTTTGCTGAGGAATAATAGCAATGCAGTGATATAACTGCAGGAAACCATCCAAAACCATAAAATGCCTCACTTTGGAGTTGGTTTTTTTTTTTCCCTTCCTTATATCTGTGTCATTCCCTTTGCATTCGTTGGTCACAGCCTGAATTCCTCAGATAACTTTGTTGCAGACTCGAGTTTTCCTGCAGATATGGAAAACTGCCTGGAAGTTCTGCTCCTTGGCTGCTCTGGCTGCTCTCCAGCCCCAGGAACACTCAAGATGCAACACATCCAACTTGCTCCAGCAATCGTTCTGTAAAGCACGGCAAGAACTGAAGGATCCTGGACAAAATTAGCTGCTGCCTTAATTAATGACTTCGGGAAGCAGTAAAAGTGAGTGTGGCCCAGGTCTTTGGAGGGCTTAATTCTGATTCTGCTGGAGAGGTGAGGTGAGCCTAAAACACATCAATACAGGGCTAATATGAGGTCAGTAAGCATTGCAGGTTTTCAGTTAATAATGGGGGTTTTCCATCCAATAACCAGAGGCTGTTGGTAGCTCTGGCTGCAGCCTGGGCTCTCCTCGAAGCTGTTCCCAGCACCTGCTGCTGGGAAATGAATGTGGAGACACCTGGGCTGTACCAGGCAACTCTTGTGAACAAAAACCGAGCTGACTGCTGTGAAGCAGAGCTTCAAACAAGAGGAAAACTCCTGAATGACAAACGGAGCTGCACGAAGCTCACAAAGACAGCGAGGCAGCTTTGGAAGCTGCCTGAGAACGGGACACACATTCTCCACAGAGCATCCCAGTGCTGGAGGTAACCACCCCCAAGGCTCCCAGGGATGCGCAGGGTGGGATTTGGGGTGTCTGTGCAGGCACGGGGGGTGCACTGATGTTCCCCTGGGTCCCTCCTGACTCGGGATATTCCACCAAAACCACCTGTGCAGTTCTGAACACCTGACACCGGCAGGAGATCACCTCCAGCTTCCCTCAGACAGCACAGCGTCAGCTGCCATTCTTAAGGTGAAGAACCAAAGCCCATCTCAGCATTGCCCAACAGGGCGAGGGGCCCCATTGCTCCATCCCCTGCAAGAGCCTCTGCTGCCGACCAGACCTTGCAATCCCCGAGCAGCACAGGCTGCCCCAGGCTGAGCTGTCAGCTCCCCGTGGAGCAGCAGAGCTCCCCAGCGCTCCCCAAATGCTAACGAGGGCCGGGATTAAACTGTGGCACACTTGGAAAACGCGGGCCTTAATGCACATTAATCCCAGCCGCCGTTTGGAAACTCCTGACCTACATGCAAGGAGCTCCCAAGGTGCAGACGGACTATCGGAGCCCCGGGACTGTGTGGGTATAATTCATTGTTATGCAAACACGCAGCTCCTTTTCAACCTCACCTTCACACTCCTGGCGGGTTGCGTTTCAAAGCATCAATAAAAAGGGAGGCAGAAATAAAAGCCTCCTGCGAAGAGGCTTCGATTAAATCTAGAAAGGGTTTTTGCGAGCGAGTCAAAGGCACGCGGTCTGAAAGCCTGCAATGGAACGGTGCTGCTCCAGGAAAGGGCAGCCACACTTCAAAATACAACTCTGCACCTGGAGAACGTTCATCCCTGTGCTGTTTTAATATTTAAATAGAAAATGACAATTTTAAAGATTATCGGATTGTGATTTTTCCTTAGAAAATGGGGAAATTTCCACCAAATCGTTCATACAAAATTCACAAACCTCCCCTCAGGAACAGCACTGGGGCTTTTCCATCTGATCGCAGACTAATTAATTTAACCTTTGGAAGTAGGTTCGGGCAAGTATTTAATCCTGACCCTTTAGCCTGGATTCACAGATCCAATATTAAACCTTCCAGACAATTAAAAGCGCTGCAAAAAGCCGTGAAAACCCCACTGCCCCCAGCCGGTCCCCCTGGCACTCACCAGAACCCGAACCGTGCTCCCACACCCAGCCAGCCCACGGGCACCATCCGAGGAGGTTCGGATCCCAGGAAAATCCAAAGGCTGGGACTGCAGAAGGGGGTGCACTGGGGTTAGCAGCTCTCGGGGGGAGAGCCGGGACACCGGGAAGGGTTCTGCTTTCCCAAAGGCTCCAATGCGTTCTTTGTGCGAGCACAAATACCTGGAGCCACCGGCTGAGCCCGGCAGGGTCACATGGGTGACGGGGCTAAAAAAAGGCAACCCCCGAGGCTCAATTTCAACTGCCCCATAACCGTGGTGTTTTCCCCCGGGGAGGGCTGCTCGTGAGCCTCTCCCAGCCTTTCCTACGGTTTTCCTGGAATTTTTAATATCCCCCGCTCTCTCCGGGTTTGTGCTTTTGGATTCTTTTATTTTTAGCCGCAGTATTTCGCAGCGGTCTGCAGAGCCTGCCTGACGCCAGCGAGTGAAACTGGATGCCGGGTCCCTGCGAGCCAGGAATCGCAGCCACGATCAGCACGCTGCGAGAGAGCAAACCCCGGCACGGGGCAAAACCGGGCAGCCCGAATCCCGATGGCTCGGGAAAGGGGCAAAACCGGGCAGCCCGAGTCCCAATGGCTCGGGAAAAGGGGAAAAACCGGGCAGCCCGAATCCCGATGGCTCGGGAAAGGGGGAAGAACCGGGCAGCCCGAATCCCGATGGCTCGGGAAAGGGGGAAAAACCAGGCAAAACCGGGCAGCCCGAGTCCCAATGGCTTGGGAAAGGGGGCAGGAAAGGGGGCAAAACCAGGCAGCCCGAATCCCAATGGTTTGGGAAAGGGGGCAAAACCGGGCAGCCCGAATCCCAGTGCCTTGGGAAAGGGACAAAACCAGGCAGTCCGAGTCCCAATGCCTTGGGAAAGGGGCAAAACCAGGCAAAACCAGGCAGCCCGAGTCCCAATGCCTTGGGAAAGGGGCAAAACCAGGCAAAACCAGGCAGCCCGAGTCCCAATGCCTTGGGAAAGGAGACAAAACCAGGCAGCCCGAGTCCCAATGGCTTGGGAGAGGAGGCAAGGGGAGCTCATCCACACGGAAAGAAGAGCTGGGAGAGGTTCGGGATAAGCAAATGGGAAGCAAAGATGCCAGAAGGTCTGTCCCCCAAGCGAGCCGTGTGAGCAGACCTCCAAAGGGAAGAGTTTAGGGAAAAGCCCGAGGCATTTCGCTGCAGCCCCCCGGTGACAGGCCAGGCACGCACGAAGCAGGCTGCTGCCTTCAGAAAGGGCTGCGACAGCAAGGTTGGCTCGGGTGGATAAATGAGAACAGGCTGCTGGGCAGCAGGTCAGTGCTGACCGCAGGTCTCATCTCCCAGGCCGCATTCCCAAGGTGTGCGGGCTCGTTGGATGCGCGCAGAGCTGCAGCTCCCAGACAAACGGGGCCACATCTCCCACCCAGCCTTTGGTGAGCGGCTGTCAGGCCCTCACCTCTCCCTCCCACACCGAACAACCGGGATAAACCCGGCTGAATCACCTCGCCTGAACTTCCTTTTTAGTTTCGTGTAGCAGAGAACAAAGTGAAGGATTGCCGACTGATCCGAGTGAGAAATTGTTCATCCTGGCTGTGCTGGGACCTGTAACCGCGGCAATGTGTCTACAACGGAGCGTGGCCGCTCCGAGGAGGGAAAAACCCGGTGTGTGGAGGCATTTGATGTCCCAAAGGTGCCACGATGGGGCAGCAGCAGAGCCTGGAGGGGAGCGGAGCTCTCAGCCTGCCCATCCCGTGCGCAGCTCCGGGGAACAAAGTCCGCAAAGCTCCGCTCCTGCCCTCGCACTGCGCTTCGCTTCGCTGTCTGTCTGTGTTTCGGCAGGGATCAGCGATCCCTGCCAGGAAAGAGGGGAAATCGAGGAAAACAGGCAGCGCTGGGCTGGCCCTGGAGCGATTTGGAGAGGCAGGAACGCCGGGCTGCCGGGGCACTGCACACACGGAGGGCGTGCGACAGCGGCACTGCCTGAAAATGAGCGTTTCACAGGGCAGCTTCAAGCAACAACTGCAGAGTAAAACACACTGAAAGCAGAGATCTTAACAGAGCAACTGTGACCTGTCAGTTTTCTCCACTGCATAAAGAAGGTTATGGGTTGGTTTGTTTGTTTTTTTTTTTTTATTCCTGGTGTATTTAAAACTGGTTTGGGCAAATTAAGCACCCTGAGCACGTTTCCTTGGCAAAGATGGTATTGAGTATTTAATATTTGCTCACCCAAGTGGGAGCAGCTCAGCCAGCTGTCCCTGATGCCACCTCACACAGAGGCAGGAAGGGTTCTGCCTCCACCGCTCTGCTGCGGCACAAACTGGGAAGAGCCCAGTAAAAACCACACCTGGTGTAACCTCCTGTGTGCTCATCCTCTCGCTTTTCAGGCACTTTTTGGATCAAATCTCCCCTTGGTTCTCCTCGGCCCTGCTCACTCCTGACGAACCCTTCATTTTCTTTGTTCCAATTAGCAAACTCCTGAAAGGAACCACGAGAAAAGTGGCATTATTCACCCTCAGTGCTGAGTATCAGAGGTCAGGAGCTGCCGTAGCCACTGTGATGCTGCAGTGCCTCATCACACCAAGCACAACGGGAGTGAAAACCTTGCTAGTCCTTCACGTCGATGCAAATTTTCCATAGAATTGTTCTTCTCATCCAGATTTTTCCTTAAGTGACCCAAAGCCTTCGCTTTCTCTCCCTGCTGCTGGCGGGCAGCCCGAGACACCTCCTTGAAAGTGCTTCAGATTCAGGCTCAACGATGAGTCAAAACCTGGCAATTTGCCCAAGTCCCGTTGCTTTGCTCTTTTTTTTTCTAAGTGGCAGAACAGCAACGGTGATTTGTTAAGGGAATTTCTGGTCTGCTCTTTAATCCCTCTGGTCTCTAACACTCTGGATGCACACGGAGTGTGAGCTGCCACAGCAGCTGGCAGGGGGCTCTGGAATATCCCACCTGTGTCACAAATCTCTCAGCTCGGTGCACGGGGCTCGGGGAAGGGGCTCAAGGCAGAAAGTGCAGTGAGTGCTGAGAGCAGGATGGTTCCTGGGCAGCTGGGAGCAGCTCTGGGCTATCCACCACCAAGGAGCCCCCCGAGGTGAGCACAGCCCTGTCCAGCCTGGCCTTGGGCACTGCCAGGGACGCAGGGGCAGCCACAGCTGCTCTGGGCACCCCACCCTCACAGCCAAGAGTTTTTTTCCTGATATCCCATCCCAACCTCCTCCCTTTCAATTTAAACCCACTCCCCTTTGTCCTGTCCCTCCAGGCCCTGGTAAATAGCCTTGTCCCATCCTCCCTTCAGGCACTGGAACACCACAGTGAGGTCACCCCAAAGCTCCTCTTCTCCAGGCTGAACAATCCCAGCTCCCTCAGCCTTTCCTCACAGCAGGGCTGCTCCATCCCTCTGATCAACCTGGCCTCCTCTGCACTGGCTCCAAAGCAGATTTGAGCAGAGCAGGGAATGTGGGACACCACAGTGCCCTGCTCGGGAAGAATATTCCATGAGAATATTCCATGAGAATACTCCGTGAGAAATCCCGTGGATGGCCACAGTCCAATCCCTTCTATTGCTGAGACCCAAAGTATGGTTTGGGGGGATATATTACAACCTGTTTATTACCTTTCCTTGCTAAAAGTGATTGTGGGTGTGCTCTGTGTTGACACAGAGCTCGGCATGTGCGTGGCAGCGTTTTTTTGGGTGATGGATGGTGCAGAAGCGTTTGTGCTGGGCAGGGAACGCAGCCAGATGTTCCAGGATGTGCACAGGGCAGCCCGAGGCAGCTGCAGAGAGAAAAGGGGGTGCTGATGATGGAACACTGAGGACTGAGTTACCCCTTCTGGTCATAATTCACCCGTTTTTTGCATTTCTCTCAGCAGGAAACACGGACGAGGGAGTCCCTGAGTGCAGGACACACAAGAAGCCTTAAGCCCCTGCCATGTAAATATTTGTAAAGCAGACAGTGAGCCCTGTGCATCAGGGTAAACAGGAATCCTGCTGCGTTCTCCAGTGCGAGGGGGTTTAATTCAAACCCTAATCCCTGGAGCTGCCCCCAATAAAAGCCCTCTTTGCAACCAATCTCTGAAAAGAGATTGTTTCCTACCTGCCCCGCCGTGTCCTCGCAGGCACCTCGCTCTTTGCTCTGCTGATTTATGTTTTGGACAAGGTGAAACCCCTTAATCTGGGAATCTGCACTGGGCAGAAGGCAGGGCTCAGACCCAGAGACATTGAGATAACTGGGCAAGGCACAGCTAATTCAAGTTCACACCCAAAGGCTTTTATTGAGTCCTGTAACTCAGAGAGAGCGATTTTAATCACGTTTAGCAGAGGGGGTGAGGGTATCCACACCATCTGACTCGCAGTATCTGCCTCTGGGGTCTCTCAGGAAAGAAGTGGACTCTCATTTTTTATTGCAGTTACTCTGTGGACGATCTTGTCTCTCAGTTTTGATGAGTGCAGCGTGCCAGGAGAAGCAGAGCCAAACCTTTTCACGTTAATTCCTTCAATATGAGGATTTTGCTTCAGACTGAGGAGGCTGTGATCTCCTCTCCCTTGTTTCGCTGGGAGAGAAAAATTGCTCATCTGTCAAATGCTGACCAGATCCAGCCCTCTGAGCTGTTTTGCTCAGTCCATGGTTTTCATTGACACATTTTTTACGTGCAGTCCCAGATCACGGCTGACACTGCGCCTGTCACTGGTGCCATCAGCCAAAATGCTCAAATATCTGCTTTCCTAAGTGTTTCCTCACACAGGGAAAGAAGTGTAGCCCTCATTTTTAATGTATCATGGCCTGGCCATATCCATAAACTGAGCATTCATTAATAACATTCACTCTGTGCTGCCTTTGACCTAATTTTTTGTGTGCAGGGAAATTATCTGAATCGGTTCACTGATGAAAAAAGCACTATTTATACAAATATTTTCAAGGAGCTCGGGTTCCTACCAACACCACTCTGTTACTGGCTTGGACTCGCTTCCTGAGCGGCCTTCCAGTGTTTTTACTCGGTTTCTCTCTGTTTTGGGCTCTGATTTCTGGTTGTTTGTGCAGCTCAGAGGAAATTCAATGCTTTCAGGAGTGCAGGTACCAGCGTGGATGTCTGCAGCAAATCAGAATCCTGCCTGCAGCTGAGGATGCCACTACCAAAACGAGCAAACAAATTCACTTCAGATGGTTTATTACAGTGCTTAAAGAAGTGTTTCTTTTTCAGAATCGAAGCAGGCCACCCTCCCTGGTCTCTTTTCACAGCTCTTGTCTCCTGATGGACCAAACTGCAAACCCCATTGACTGAAATACACCCTGTGCCCTCATTCTTGTGGGTTAACACTCAACAAAATTCAAACCAAAATAACTTTAACCAAATCCTGGATTTCTTACAGCAATTGCTGTACCTGGTCACTCGGATATCCGAGGATGATGCAACAGTTGACATTTTGTTTGCCTTTCTCACACAGGCTCCCACGCCCTTGAAGTCTCCGTGTAACGTAAATTGCTTTATAGAGGAGGCTCTGGGAAGCAGGAACCAAATCTGAGCAGGGGAGTGAACTCCCCTGTGACCATTACATCACTGAGAAGTATCACCAGCCTCCCTCTTCTTCAGGAGAGAGCAATCACACCACATTGCTAAGCAGAAAACTGGATTTTTTTTGGTACATCTGGGACAGGGCCGAGTCTGAAAGCGATGCAGAAGTAATCTCATCTTGGAGAAAAAGAACTCTCCTTTTTTTTTTTCCTTACCTCATAAAACTTATGGCCTGAATAATTCCAATGATGCTGATGGTTTGGGGTGAGCTGGGGTGTCAGGAGTTCAGGAGTGCAGCAGGAAGCATTGAACTGTATTGGGCTTCATAAACTGCTCCAAGAGCAATTCAGCAGCTCAGCAGAGGCAAAACCAAGGCAGGATCCCAGAGTCCTCCCAGTCAATAGTTACACCTGAGTTACAAGGAGGATTTTTGGGAGAGAGATCTGGGGTTTGGTCTCTCTGCCATCACGTGCCCACGGATAAATTCTCCGTGATGCCCTAATAACTCATCAAATAATAGAGAATTGGATGTTGCCCTTATCAGCACGGCAAATGGGGCATCCCAACTGCACAGGGCAGCAGGAAAGACAGAGGGAACTGGGGGTTTGAGAAACTTGTGCTGGAACAAGGACTTGAGACTTCCCCAGCTGCTCCTTCATGCCTCAGACACAGGAAAGGCAACTCTCCGGCATGTTTGCCTTCCTGGTGCAGGTCAAGAGCCAGGAGGAGAACAAAGACACTCCTTGGTGCTGATAAGGACTCGGTGCTTTGTGGTTGAAACTGGATCCTTGATGTTCAGGGCTGGTTTTATGTGGCAGGGTGGGAGGAGTGCCTGGGCTCCATCTCCTGTTATCAGCTGGCAGCAAGTGCTCGAGTTTCTGCTGCTGGAGCCTGGCTCCCGATGGGGCTCGCTCCCATCCCTGCAGAGGATGAGGAGGTTTGCTTTGTGCGGGGCTTTGAAACTCTAGTCGAAATTAAAACAGCAGTTAAATCCCAGCTCTGTGATTTTAACCACTTAGTAACAGTAAGAAGTTTATTTTTTTGGAGTCAGATACTCTGACTGCGCGATCGCCTCAGACCCTCACAACCTGACCCACCCCTGACACCTCAGCACGGCGCTTCTTGCACTGGTTCAGAGCCAGAGGGCTCCACACAGAGCCACAGACCCTTGGGGTTTTTAGGGTGACTTCAGGGGGGGCCATATGTCTTGCTCAGTACTGGCCTCAAAAGCAGGTGGGAAATGAAGCCAGTTGAGGGTCAGGAAGGTTGCACAGCCCTGCAAGAGTAATAGAGGTGAGAACAGGAACTTTTTCTGAAGCTTTTTCACTCATTCCTTGCTATTTGTAATACAAAAAAACCAGAAGACCCTGGAAAAGAATGAAAGAAGTATTAATTAAAGTGAGATTTCCTTAAGCTGGAAGAACAGAGTAGAAAACCACTTTGTGATGTGAAAAGCCTCTGGTCACTGGGAACGTTTAGATTCCTCCGTGCCAGTGCCAGCCTGTCCTTCCTCACAGCCACAGCAAGTGTGAAACCTCTCCTGTGCTTTAGTGGGGACACTCTGGGTCTCTGTGCAGGGCTCCGGGCACCTCCAGCCCCCCGTGAGGTTGCTCAGCCAGGAGGAGGGGACCGGGGAAGCTGCACGTGTGGCTCAGCTGTGCCAGTCCCTGTCTGAGAGAAAAGAGCTGACTTTCCACCAGGGGTTAAACGAGTCCCAGGTCCACATCTCCAGAGCGTGAGTCAGGAGGAACCTGCTGGCTGGAGTTCAGCCTCCCTGGCAGGGGGAAAGCAGTTTATAACGCGAAGGAAAGGCGGCCGGAGGCAAGAGGTGTCCCCGGTGTCACTGTCGGAGCCACGTCTGAGGCTGGGAACGCCCCTCGCAGAGCTCCCGGCCGCTCCCCGGGCTGGGCACGGCGCTGCGGGCAGGAATTGCTGCCGGCTCCCTCTCACCCAGACCCGGGCGGACCTGCCAGAAACCCCTCTGGGAAATGCCGAGTGGGAAGCTCGCTGCTCTGCAGCCTGTGCTGAGCATCTCCCGGCTCTGACCCCTGGCACGGCACCGCAGGGAGGGGAGGGCAGCGCCAGCTCCTCGGGGGACACCTGAGCCCTGCCCCGTGGGGACACCTGAGCCCTGCCCCGTGGGGACACCTGAGCCCTGCCCCGTGGGGACACCGGGCTCGCTCAGAGCCACCAGCCCTGCCTCAATACACTGCCTAAACCGCTCGGGCTATGGCACACCGGCTCTAAACTCCAAAGGACACCCACCCCTAAGGCTTTTTACGCGAAGGGAACCGGGCTCTGGCAGAGATGGCAGGGTGCTGATGTGCTTTGCGTGTTTTCCTGCTCTCCAGCCAGGCTGTCTGACACGGGCACAGGCAGCTGCTGGCCCAGGCCCAGCCTCTCGGGCACTTTTGGGGCACTTCTGTGCCCTCAGGGTCCAGAAGAGATGGAGGGTCATTCCTTGGTGAAGTACTGAGGGCGTCTACCACAGCAGAGCGAAGTTTTCACCTTCGTGCAGTATTAAATCAGGAAAGTCTCCCAGGGAGAGGTGGTCCTGCATCCCTGAGCGCTCCACGTTTCCAATCCTGTATATTTTATGGTGTATGCAAAGAGCAAACAGCAGCAGCAGCTGAGGTTTGCCTTGCAGAGGGAAATGCTCACAGCCAGAGCCAGGGACAGCAACGTGACCTTCCCAAAGTCACTGATTTTTGCACGCTCGGCCCGTGGGGTCCGGGCCATTCCCATTTCTCCCATGCCCCCTTCCCCACATGCCCGCAGAGATACCCAGAGGGGAGAGCTTCTGCACCATCCCGAGGAAGAAGGAGCTGCTTGGTTCATAGGGGCAGGGTCTGGGCGGTGCAGATGAGCAGAGCAGGAGGGCTGAGCCTGGGAAATGCTTGACAGACACAAACATTTGCACCTTCTGCCTGCACCTCAGCCACTAAAGAAGTAAAAAAAAACCCAAAAGTCACTTTGCAAAATCGAGCTGCACTTCACATTCTGCTTCCCAGGCACCGGGAGTCAAACCTGGCGCAGCAGCGAGCTCCAGACAATGAAACCAAATAAATACCTGCTCAAACCAAAAGCACCAGCAGCAAGCAGTTAATATCAGTCCTAAAGTGGAGTTTCACTTCTTGGAAGTCATGTGGGAGCTGTCCCCTGCACAGGAGGCTACAGAGTGCCTGGATCTGATGTAATTGTTCCGGCACTGACAACCTGCTGAGAAATGACTCTGCTGGGATTGGTTCCTTCACCCCAGAACCAAGTTCTGGGGGGCTGAGTTCATCCATAGGGCTGCCCAGATTAGGGCACAGAACTGGGAAGAAATTCCTTGAAACTCAAGGCCCAGTGCTCCTCCTATGACAAAAAAAATTGCTCATTATCAGCTGGGTGAGGACCTGCCACCTCAAACACGTTGGTTTTTGAATCCTGCCTGACTCAGGAAAGGCTGAAGAATAATTTAGGATTAGTTGTATGAACGAGGCCATCTCCATTTTCACTGTGTCAGCTGCTAAAATTTGCTTGTTCGTGAATATATCACCCGCCGAAAACACAAAACTTTGACTAATTATTTTTCTTTTCAGGCTGTCTTCTTCGATATTCAGATGGAAATATGTTCACTCAGCTGGTGCTGTGTGAAACAGAAGAGCACAACCAAGCTGCGGTGGCTTGACTTTGCCTTGCACAAGTAGAGGTGAGTATTTGAAAACAAAATTTGAGTTATTTTTGTAACGGGAGCCTGAAGGAATGGAGTAATTCCAATGCCTAAATCTCCGAGTTTTGTCAATTTACATTTTCTGCCATTTGCTCTGTTGCAGTGGGTCACAGCAGGATCACATTTAGAATGATAACAAACCTGAAAAGGCAGCAATTGTGAGCATTTGGTATTCATGGAATGGAGAAACGATGACTGGTACTTCCAATGTAACAATTTAAGATGCTGAAGCTTTTCCAGACGGGACAGCATCACAAAACATTCCAAGATTTCCATCAGAAAATGTTGATTCAGTGGAAACTTATTGGGCTATTTCTGGTCCATCCTTGATCTGAGCAACTCCCTGTATGCTGATGTGAAAGGAATCCTGTTTAATTGATGCTGTGGATGGCTCCTCCTTGCTCGTTTTCTCCTGCAGCTCAGGAAAACCGTAGGTTCACCTCTGGCTCTCTGGGGCTGTGCTGGTCCTCATGAGGGTACAGCTTATTTTTAACAGGAGTTTTAAGTACTGGAGCTCTTTTTTCACTCAAAATAAACCAAACATGGGGTTGTCAGAGCTGCATCCCAGCTCGGGCTGGGTTGTTTCCCTCCATCCCCTCTCAGCTGACAGGGCCCTTGGTGTGTAAATCGGAGTGTTGCCATTTATATCACCAGAGCCTTCCTCTGGCAAGTGGCTCCTGTGCATCCTGGGGATCACACTGTGCATCCTGGGGGTCACACTCTGCATCCTGGGGGTCACACTGTGCATCCTGGGGGTCACACTGTGCATCCTGAGGGTCACACTGCATCCTGGGGGTCACACTGTGCATCCTGGGGGTCACACTGTGCATCCTGAGGGTCACAC
>VZTA01024036.1:109052-122392 GCA_013398855.1 Mohoua ochrocephala | reverse complement strand
GTCACACCGTGCATCCTGGGGATCACACTGTGCATCCTGAGAATCACACCCTGCATCCTGGGGGTCACACCCTGCATCCTTCTGCTTCCAGGACAGCCTCTCCCCGTGTTTTCATTGCCCTCAGTAACTCCTGGTCACGGTGGGTGCTGCTGCCTGCCTTGGGAACCTGAGCACGGCCACGTCGCTCTTTGTCTCCAGACTTCGCTCCCTTCTACGTCTGTTTAATATTGTGGCCAAAAATTGCCTCCTCACTGCTGAAATTACTGATTTTTAACCTTGCTCGGGACGTCTGAGGCTCTCCCTCGCCCCGCTACCCCCTCCTGCAGCAGTGCTGGCTGCTTTTGTCTCTCCCTAATTTGCCTGTGTGGGACAGCAGAGCTGCTGTGCAGCTTCCCTGGGCCTCATTAACTCCTGCTGAAGTCTCATATTTCAGATGCCAGTTTAAGGCTTTGGTCATAATCTTCAAAGTGGTTAATGGATCAAGCCTTAGCTACATTAAAGGCTGAATTTTGATCTGTGAACCATCATGACAGCTGCATTTCCTTGGGGCAACGGAGATTACAAAGCCTAGGAGGAAGTGTATGAGAGGGAGGAACGAGGTGATCTTAACAGAGGGAAGCGAGGGGTGGGAAAAAATATTCAGAAGATGTTGTACAGACCCAGACATTTCAAACCTGAACCACTCCAAACGGTGGCTTCCCCCTGCGCCCGAGCAAACAAACCAGCAACACCCCAGCACCAGCCCTCAAACGAATCCTCAGGAAACTGTTCTGCTGCAAATTTTGCTTTAAATGCAAAGTTCTCAAGCAGCCAAGTGCTGGAATGTCTTCCTTTCTCCCTCGTCCTCAGCCGTGAGGCTGCATTCACAGAATGCCCCAGCGGTAAGAGATCGTCTGGAAGCAGAATCAACAACACAAATGAATGCAAAATACTCAAATAGAAACAATCAAACACAGATGAGGAGTCTCTTCTTCAAGAGGGGCTCTCCGTGAAGCTGCTGCTGGATACAGAGCACCGTTTACTTCTGAAGATAAACCCGAGTTTTTCATCCCCATTCCGAGCTAAATGAGTGTACTTCGGGCTCGAAAATATCCAAACACAAAGGTCCCACTGGTTAATCTCCCTCGGAGGTTTCAACCAGCTCGGCGGAGCTGGTATAAACACTTCTGCAAAGGCTCTCCGTTTAGTTTATGTCAGCTCGGGATGTGTTTATGGCAACCCAAAATAAGCTATTCTTACACTCGGCTACAAATGTCAGCCAACATCTTGCACCGATTTGGGCCGCCCTGATTTAAAATAGAATTTTAATGTAAACGGGTGTGGAGCTCTGCTGCGAGCTGGGAGCTGCCAGGGGTGGAATCTCAGCGTGGCACATGGCGCGTCCTCCCTCTCGTGGCGGACTCCGGGATTCCCAGCGCCGGGGAGAGCCCCAAACTGGGTAAATTGGGCAAATTGGGCTGTCCCGAGCCATCCCCCGGCAGCAGGGATGGGGAATTGGCCGTTGTTTCTGCGTTCAAAGATGAAGAAACACAGATTTATAAAAGGGGATTGAAGTTGTTCATTTGGCGAACTGAATTTATAATCAGTTTGGAATAAAGTAACTGCTAAATTACCACTAAACATTGCTGGCAAGGTCACTGTGTAAGGAATAATGTACTGACTTGTATAGAATCACAGAGTCCCAGACTGGTTTGGGTTGGAAGGGACCTCAAAGCCCATCNGCCACCCCTGCCATGGGCAGGGACCCCTCCCACTGCCCCAGGCTGCTCCAAGCCCTGATGTCCAGCCCGGCCTTGGGCACTGCCAGGGATCCAGGGGCAGCCACAGCTGCTCTGGGCACCCTGTGCCAGGGCCTCCCCACCCTCACAGGGAACAATTCCTGCCCAATATCCCACCCAGCCCTGCCCTCTGGCACTGGGAAGCCATTCCCTGTGTCCTGTCCCTCCATGCCTTGTCCCCAGTCCCTCTCCAGCCAGAGGGCAGGGCTGGATGGGCTATTGGAAGAAATTCCTCCCTGGGAGGGTGGGGAGGCCCTGGCACAGGGTGCCCAGAGCAGCTGTGGCTGCCCCTGGATCCCTGGCAGTGCCCAAGGCCAGGCTGGACGGGGCTGGGACAGTGGAAGGTGTCCCTGCCCGTGGCAGGGAGTGGAACTGGATAAACCTTAAGGTCCCTTCCAACCCGAACAAGTCAGGGATTCCATGATCTGCCCATTCCATACTGTGCACACTTCCGAGTGCAGCTGGAATCTGGCATCTCCCAATCCCTGCCCTCTAGAGACGCATCTTGTCAGGATCCACCTCCTTCCAGGAGAGCACGGAGCTCTCCCCTGAGGGATGGCTGAGGAACGGGGGTGTCCTCAGGGCCCAAGGCCAGTGTGAGCAGTGCAGGGCACTCCTGGCAGTGCCCTCAAAGAAATCGGGTAGGGAAGAAGAATAAAGAATCCACCCAGGGAAGAATAAAGAACCCACAAGCTCAGGGACCTCAGGGAGCCTGGGAAGGTGAAGGTGTTTGGCAAAGCCTCTCGTAGCACACTCTGGAGAGGCAGAGCCAGGCAAGGCAGGGTTTATGCCTGGCTGGGACCTGCCCTGCTCCTGAGAACGCTGGGCTCCCTCACACACAACCAGGGCTGGCCTGATCACCCCCCAGGGGCTCCTGGTCGGATTGAGCCCCCAGAGGAGGAGAGAGGAGCCCTGAATTCCGAGGGATCCTGAGTTCCCTGTGCCACGGTCATTCCCACTGCTTGTTAAACTGCAGGGTAGGGTGGGAAAGCACTTCAGGAGAACGCTGGCAGAGGATGAAGCATCTCTTCCAGACTGAGGGCCAAACAGGTCTTTGATGACCTATTATATAACAAATCCTGACTGCCATTCAGTGTCGAGATGGAAAAAACTCGTGTGGCTATTCAGCTTTATTCTGGAGTTGCACATCTGGCTTCAGAGCTCCTCCTCCCTGATCCTGGTTTTTCCTCCGTGCCCAGGAACAGAAGGTGCCCAGTGTCAGGCAAGGACAGGTGACAGTGCAGAGGTTGTCCCTGCTCAACCCCAGTGGCACAAGGCAAGCATTGATGGGACACACGAAAACTGGACAAAACTACTGCAAAGTTCATCCTCACATCTCCTCATTCAACCCACTGACACAGACATTTTGGACATCCTGCTCACATGGTTTGCATTAAAGCATTATGAAATCCCAAATTCTGGTGCCAGATGGTTTTGGATTACGTTGCTTGTGCAAAGGGTTTAATTTGGGTGCACGGAAAATGTAAAATACTCTGGTAATAGCTTTAGCAGGACTCCACTGCCTGCATTTGCTTTATTCATCAGCCCTGCTGGCTGCCTCCTGCACGTTATATTCCCAGCCATGATAAAACTTCAAAACATGAATTCAGATTTACTGACTTCCCAGAACAGACTCTGCTCTGTAAAATGTTTAAAGGGATTGACGTGAAAGGAAATATTCCTAAAGACCTCTCTGCTGAGAAACCACACGGCGATTAAAAATAGCTCTCTTTTTCCAAATACACGGCTCCTAGGAATGCCTGAGCCTGGTCCTGAGTGCAGAGAGGGAAAAGGGGGAATGGGGAAAGGTCAGGCATACAGCTGTTGCTCCTGCCAGGAGCTTTCTGCCTGCTTTACTCGATGAGCTGAATGAGCCTTTTAGCTACCATTAACAGGGATCACATTTTTCAGATGATCTTTTCTCGGTGGAACAGATGAGCACCAGGAGTATAAATACGGAGTTAACTTGAAATCAGAGCTGCTGGAATTCACACATCCCGTTCTCCGTGGTATGAACGGGGTGAAAAGGGCCCTTGCACTTTCTGGATTTCACCCTGCATGGACCACTGTCACATCATGTACCACGGGGCTCTGCCTGGTCACTATTCGAATATAGAATCACTCCCCTGATCCGGTCACACTCCCAAATGCAAGTGCAAAATGCTGGCCTGGTTAGACCAGTGGTTTTCTAGGATATCATAGAAATATTATAGAAATATCAGAAATACATATATATTCTACATCAGAAAATATATATATATATTCTATATCAGAATATAGAAAATCAGCTGAGTTGTATTTTAAGAGAACTCTCTAAAGTTGCTCCGTTAACTGGATGTGATTTTAGTTTGTTTAAATTTACTCGAGATGGGGAAGCCGGTGAGTGGCTAAAGAAAGTCTTTATCTCTTTTCTGGTATTTTAGAAATAAATTGCTTATTTTCAGAGACGACACAAAAATAAGGGCATGGCACATGGGCAGTGGTCTTGTTCTCAGAGACATAACTGAGGGAAGGCTGGTTTGCACAGAGGGATTTCCCCTGGCTCTGCTGAACACCTTCTATCAGTTTTCACTCGCCCTTTTCCCACAAGTATTTTTTTCCCCTGAGTTTCTGAGTAAAACCCAGAGAGAGAGAGATGTCAAATAGGAAAACAAGCCAGGAGGTTCAGACTCGATTTTGACAAGCTCAGTATTGCCAAGGAGTCTGTGTTTCCACTTGTGCTGCAATACAGAGACAGAACATCACTGACTCGCAATTCACTTGATCGGTCTCCAAGCACTCTACAACAATTACTCGGGAGTCATTCTTCTACCAAGTTATTCTTTAAAAAGAAAGGGAAACAAAGCAAAACTTGGGAGTTTTGCAGGCTGTGAGATCCCTGCAGCGGGGTGGACAATTAGAGGTTCACAGAGGACTCGTGGCTGGGAACACTGATCTCTCCTGCCCAGCCCAGGGGAGTCTCCTGAGCCGCCACACCTCAGCAGGGCAGCTGGAAGTGGCTGCTGGTGTCAGCTCAGGGTGCACTGAGACAGCTTCCAGGGAGGAGGAGGAGGAGGAGTGGCATCCCCCCGAGCACGGGGCAGTACCCAGGCACTGCCGGGGTGCCCAGGGCAGGGTCACACCCGGCGCTCCCGGGGATGCCACGGGTGCAGCCATCACCTGGGAGCTGCGTGTGCCCAGGGCTTGGCGTGGCTCCCCTCCAACCTTCTGCGTCAGGGTGACATCAAAGGCCTGTTTAGAATTTGGAATTAACCATCAGGGCACTGGGATCTAACGGTGGCATGGAGAAGCATGGGATGCAGATGCAAAGCTGGACATTGCCTGGAGCTGTGGGGCACACATTGAAAGGGGATTTGTGATGTGTGCTGGCAGAAATGTGCTGGAGCAGCCCCTGTTTCAAAGGAATGATCAGCACGGGGACACTGCTGGGAGAAGTGTGTTACAGTCCCTAAAACCTTGTTGTTTAACCTGTGCCGTGTCCCACTTTTTAAAACTGGAATGGCAGAAGTTCCCCTGTCTTCCTCAGTGCCATCTTCCCACTGGCTCCCCTCTCTCTAGAGGCAGTCCAAGGATTGGTGGAGCACTATGGATTATTGACCAGCGTTTTCCTCTGGAAGGCTCTGGGGTGGGTTGCTTGGGACTCTCCCAAATTTTAATCATTTTCATACATTTTTCAAGATGAACGTGTCCCCCCAGCTGGTGAGACGCACGCTCAGTTAACACTGAGACAACCAAATGAAACCCATTCAGCAATTTCCAAGGATGGCCCTCGGCTCAGAAGAAGCTCCTGTGAGCTCTTCCTTGGTAACTCCAGAGCTCCTGTGCTTCGGGGTTAGGACCTGCCTGCAGTGGTGGTCACTCCTCACTCCTGAGTGTGTCACACACAGAGCCTTTGGAAACGAAGCACACGCACATTGTCACCCTCTGGGAAAAGGTTCTGTGACCTGTGTGGCATCACACCAGCAGTCTGTCACACAGGCAAGGACACGATTCAGTCACCCTGCACAAGGTTCGGTTCTCTGAGCCATGAAATTGTCCTTTCCCTCTCCTGCAGTCTCCCGTCTCCTCATGCATCTCCCAGCTTTCCCAACAGGGCAAACGTTCCATTAGCAAGCAGCCCTGACTGACTCCAAGGAGGCAGGGGAAAAGCAGCACTGGACTATTTCACTGAAGGCCGTTGTAATTCTGTCCACAAGATTCCTAAATTAAGGTTGTAAGAATAAACTTAACCCTAGCATGTCCCAGTTTTGGAGCATCTTCTAAGGTACTCCAATAACTGCATTTTCTGGATGAGTTTTGTCCAGGAATGCACACGCATCACCAACACTCTGCAGGTGTAGCAGTGCTCAGATAGGAGGAAGAATTAACAATTCTATTCACCAGCACTAATGGACTGGCCCAAAGCCACTTTTCCTGCCTTTGAGGCAGGAGGTTCCATTTCATTAAATGAAAATTTAACGGAGTGGGCTCAGGCATTCCCTTTACACCCGTGCAGGGGAAGAGATGCCCGTGGCCAGCAGGTGAGGAACGATGAACTGCTTGATTAACGAGCTTCCCTGTCCTTCCTTCAGGTTGAAAAGCTGCCCAGAGCCGCTGGCACCGTCCCCTTTGGGGGATCTCTCAGCCACCAGGCCCAGTGAGCCCAGCAGAGCCACACGAGGGAGTCACAGGCACCCCACAACACAGCCCTGCAGTTCAGGTCTCTGCTCCCACCCAGGAGCTCCGTGCCCACAAACCTGCTCATCAGGTTGGCTAATGAAGGTGTTTGTTTCTGAATGCTCCAGCGTTACTCACTGCACGGACCTCGGGAACAATGGAGGGATCAGCCAACACCCAAGGTCATTCCCAACCCAAAAGAGGAAAACACTTTCTTGAGGCACTCTCCATTTGTTATTGCTTCTATCACTTTTCCCAGTTTGAAGCTGACTGAGAGCTGCTTCCAGGAAAATAGCCACGGCCAGAGCAGATAAAACACAGATATTGTGTTTTATCCTGGTATACACTGAAGAGGAAAACAAGTGATAATTGCTGAAAAATAACATGTCCCCTCTGCAAAGAAAAATAAAAATTCTATTTATTCTTCAGTTTTCAGGGACAGCTGATTTTTCTCCTAATTTCACATGCAGCCACCTTTCCCCTATCTTTTGCTAGATACCACTGCTGTGCCATTTTCAGGCTCCCACGGATAAAACATCCTCCTAGATGACTCCTTTCATTAGTGTGACTAACCTTGGAGACAGATATTTATGATACAATGATGACTAGACTTCCAGCTGCCTGAATCTTAAAGGAAGAATCTTTAAAAGAAGACTTTAATATGAAGTGTGCCTGTTAAAGCTGGTGATAATACTAATAATACGATGAGTTATTGCATATTTAATTACTATAATACGATATTATCAAATAGGATGCCGGTGAGGAAAAACAAGCCATACTTCTGAGCAATGACAGGCTTTTTACTGCATTTTTATTGAATAACAAACGCTGGAACCAAATGCCATCCTCCTCTTAGGTGACTCCATCTGCTTTTATGGTGTTTGCATGAATTCCAAACCAGTCCTGTGTAATGTGTGTTGCACCATCAACCTGGAATTAGGGATGTCTTGAAATCCCGGGGGCTGCAGCTCTGAAGGCCACACACACAATTTGATAAGCCATGAAAATACACCAGGCCCTGTTTATCTTCTTCTGGGGATGTGGCACCTGGGGACACGGGGCAGTGCTGGCCCTGGCAGTGCTGGGTTAAAGGTTGGACTCCCTGATCTTGAAGGTGTTTTCCAACCTAAATCACTCTACGATTCTTTGATTTCGCACCCAAGGTGGTGTAAAATTGGTCAAATAGTCATGAAGCACTGGGGAAAAAATGGCTTAAAAGTGGGAAGTCTCATTGCTTACATGTGGGGTGAGGAATTCAAACAGCACTTCCACACGTGCCAAAAGACTTGGATTTACTCTGACTCCTGCATCGGTCCTCAAGACCTTCAAAAATCACTATTTTGTATCACAAAGTCATCAAGTATTTAAGTCACGCCTCAGGCAGGCCTGTTCCTGCTCTCCTCCAAGCACGTATCCCTTTTCATTTGGCACATTTTCTTCCCCTGGCCATGCTTGAGCAGGCTGGGCAGTGACTCCTCACTTCTGTCCCTTACAATGCAGCTTGGTCAAGCTGCAGAACACGCAGGGAGGAACATCTTTCCTTCTAATTGTTGGTTTCTGCCAGTTTGTGCTCGAGCCTGTCATTTTAACAGCAGTGTTTTTACTTTCTGAGCCTCTTCTCTGGAGCAAAGCACCAGTGATACCTTGGCCTGCTGGGGCACTGCAAAAGCCAGGCAGGGGTTTGGGTACGGATCACAACCCACCTGCAGCACTTGGCACAAGGGTTTTGCACTCTCTATGATTCTAAAGCCTGACAAAACGTGTACTTGGGGGTTCCAGCCACTCCAGAGAGACCACTTGGGAATCAAAACCATCAGGGGAACAAAATCTGCTGCGCACAGCATTGCAAAACAGAAACAGCCACTCCTCACGCTGAGCAGCAGAACTGGGGGCATTCAGCACGAGAAGGAAGGACCTGGGAGATGACAGAGCACTGGCAAACGTATCCTGAAAGGCCAGATGCTGAATGGAAGCCCCTCCTGCACTCACACCAAAGAAGAGTTCATGTGGAAGTGTTAAGTGTATGTGCCAGAGAGAGCTATTCCTAGATTCCCTAAGAACGCACCACAAGATTTTATAAATAATCAACTCAGAAAGCTGGAAAACAGAAGAAAATTATTTATTTATACAGGGAAGATCACACCTCTTATGAATTATGAACTATGCATTTATATAGCAGGCCATATGTGCTCATGAATAAATCCTTTTCTGAAACTCAAGACTTTGGTAGCTGTTCACAGAGTTAAATTTTACACATGTTAATGAGGAGAAGCCTAGGAAACAAAGATAGTTCCTTCCTAAGTAAAAGTCTTGCTTCAACCAGTGAAACCCCAGGACCTGAGCATGGTTTTGCAATGTCCATTTGTATTTCTGGGACTGAAATCCTTACAACAACTCGAGAACATCCCAGGAGAAGAGCAGCATCCAGCTGTGTGCACCTAGGAGAAGAAGCTGGTCCTGTGTTTAGGATGCTGTCACTTACCAAGAGCTTGCATTGAGGCTGAGGGTTTTTTGTATTTGGCTGAATCAAACAATTAGATCTGTAAATTTAGCACTGAAAAATGATATGATGATACAATCATGAGGAGAAATTTTTTTTCATTTCTATTTAATTTATATGGAATTGGCATGAAAAGAGTAGAAGTCAGAGTAGCTTAGAGGACTTTCTTCCTGCGAATTTTCATCTTTACAACTCCAAACACAGTGTGTTTGCACTGCTGGGGAATTCCACAGTGTCTGGGGGTCTTTTAACCTTTAAAACTGCCTCAGCTGCTCCAGCTTGGAGCCTACAACATAATTAAAGCAACTCTGGTATCCCACACACACACCTTTGTCACAACAATTGTGAATTGTAATATGCCTGTTCCTATACTTTTCTACCTCCAAGCCAGTACCCTTTTTATGACCTTTTACTCATCCTCAGCTTGTAGTTTCTCATGCAATTGAAGTGAGCCACGCTTATTTTTAGCACGTACAAACATTCTAGGAACTACAGAACTGTTTGTCATCTCTGTTGGTAGAGCCCAATTGTTTTCACTTGTTACTCGGTGGAAATTACCATGGAATTCAGTTATCTTTTTGTTGTTGGCAATGCTTACATTTCTCAGATAATTCCTCCTCTCCTGTGAGTTATTCCCACTGCTCCCTCCTGACAGGCATATCCCTAACACGGCTCTGCACAGCTTTAGGGGCACATCTCTTTTAAAAAAAAGAGTATTTCTCATAATTATTTTTGTACCTCTATGTATTATTTAATGCAGCTGAAAGGATGCTGTCAGGTTCATATCCACATTTAATTGCGAGGTGGGATAACCTCACTTAGCTCACTCTCCCATATCCTCTGCACTATTTTGGGTAAAACACCTCACTGGAAAAAACAATAAAGCAGATAAATCGCTGTAGTAGTAACACAATTTTTTTTTTCCCATTAGATGTCTATCTTTCTGCAGAGAATTTATGTCTGAAAGGAATGCGGCTATAATATTTTCCATTAAATTATCATGCTGCTAAATCTTTCTTGGCAAGGGTTGTGGTAAGGTGCAACAACTCAACTGCTTGCTTGACAGCTTATTCCAGGAATAACGTAGAGGGGAAAAGAAGTTCTACTCATTACTTCGGTAATGAGATGTTGGGGGGGCAAGGTTTTAATCCCCTTTGCTTTGGCAGGCTGCAAACAGGACACCAGATGGGATATATTTAATAAATAAACACTGCAAAGGCTCTGATCCACCTATAGCCAAGTCCTGACTCAGCCTCCTCTTACTGAAATCACTTGGAGCCTGGTCAAGTACAGATAAAGAGCTCATTTCAGTGTTGGATCCCAGCTGAGGATTGCTGCATCCAAACTAGGTTAGGAACCTGCTGCTGGGAGCGGCGGCAGTGGGAGAGGACAAGGCAGCTTTGCTTTGGTGCTCTCTCAGCCGAGTCAGCCTAGACCAGTCCATTTTCTCTGCTTCCAGCTGCCTCTGGAAAACTCGATAAAGCTGTTCCAGCACCTGGAGGTCTCTGCTCTGCCCTCTGGACATATTGGTTTTTCCCTAAGAATCTTTCCTTCCCAGTCATGAGCGGATGTCCCCTCCACAAGGTAAAGCCTTTGGCATCCAGATACAGCTGCTCGATGTCAAACATACACTGATACAAGATGGGCTGGGTATGAACCTCAAGTGGAGGCTGCAAAACCCATTGACACAGCCCGGCTGGACTGTGCAGCAAAGAGGAGGTTTAACTGCGGGATCTGATCCTCCTCTGGAGTCACCGATCAGGAGACGCCCTGTCAGAGTAAACAGAATGGCACAAGCATTCATCTGGCGTCATCAACATCGAGTCCAGTCATGTTAAATTAATAATTAACATTTGTAGTTGTATCTGCAAGAAACTCTGCACAGAAATTTTTGGTCACCGATTCCTCACCAGTGGAACTCAGATTCTGGAATCACTTGTGTGAGTGGCTGGGAGCAGTGCGAAAAGCATTCGAAGCAAGGGAGGAGCCCGGGCTGCAGATTGACTGCGGCAGATGCCCGAGGCCAGACAGCTGATAACAGACCCAGCGAGCCGCAGCCCTCTGGGGACACTCCAGGCACCTCCTGACCGGGGCTCCACATTGTCCTGGGTAACCCCAGGGCACCGCTCAAAAATAGAAGCAGCAGAATGACAAAATCTGCCCCTTCAGTCGAATATCCCGTTTTAGAGGGACACCGGGACTCCATCAACACCGTGCCCATAAACATCTCAGGGCACGGTGCCTCTGGCGCTCAGGTTTTGCAGGTTATCCCTCAGGCTTTGGGGTGGTGGTCTCAGAGCCATCCTGCAGCAGCAGGTGCCACACAGACCATCAAATGCTGCTGTGATTTTTACCACCGCAGCCAGCAGAACAGCCGTAACACTGGGCTGGGTGCTGAACGTCCCGTGGGACCGAAGGGAATGAATGGCACCTGCCAGGTGGGCACAGCGTGGAATATTCGAGTATTCCGAGCAGCAGGTTATTCCACAGGTTGTTCTAAAAAGAACAGAGCAGCACGAGGAGGTTTGTGTGTTCTTCTCGTGTCAGAGAATATGCTCTTGAGGCTCAGGATTTTTGGGGCAGACACTGGACCTGACATAAAACTGTATTTTCCTGGTGTGCAAGAAATGGAAAGACTTTGTACTTCCACCTTGTTTTCTGTCTCCTCTGTTTTCTCTAGGAAGTACTGACTGAGCCGGGAATAGATGTCACGCTCCTCACTTTTGTTCTCCAACTGCGAGACCATCCTTTGCCTAAATATCAAAGGGAAACTTGCAAAACGAGAATTACAAGTTTTGTGAAGATACAAGAAGCCAAATTAACACTCGACTCAAGTACAAAAACCAAATGAAGACTCTCTTACTATCTGCTGGGGGAGAATTTCCTCCATTATAATGAAACATAGCTAAAAATATCCCACATTATGAGAAGGCTGGAGCTTCTGAATGTGAGGCAGTATGCTCAGAGAGGATGATTAATTGATGTGTCACCAGCAGTAACACTTCTCGAGTAAAGCGTTTTCACTCCCAGTTCCACCCTGGTTCCCCTTCAGCTAAAGGGAGAGTCCGGGGTATGATGTGAAGTTCTTTTTAGATAAAACAGTTTTGATTTGCTCAGGGCAATTTATCAGCTGTATCAGTCACAAAAACTTTTGATGACCGTAAGTCTACAGGTGCCACCAAGATCAAGCCTGGAGTTTCCTGGCCTCGGGGATGGTTCCAGAAGTACAAACCCGCAAAACACAAGAAGAAGTTGGAAAAGTTTTATTACAGGAGGTTTGAAATTCCTGAGTCCTATTGCAAAGACTCAGAGAGAAGCCAAGTTGTATTGCTTTAGAAAAAGTAAAGATTTGATGAAAAAAATGAGGATATATGATTTTGTTTCTGCAGCCTTCGCGAGCGACATCGATCTGTTGGTTGGTTTTTTCCACGCAGTGAAAGAAATGATGATTTATAAGCTCTCAGTACTTCCTTAGCTATACACGCTATTTTTCTTCCTTTTATCACCTGATAACAGCAGTAATTGATTGAAACTGAACGTGGGACTACTTGTGAACAGGACTGTAATGTATTCGAGGCAACCAAAGGCCATGAAAATTAAGCTGGACTAGGACTACGACAGCAGAGATTTAAAAAGTAATTAATGGGAAGAAACACTATTACTGGGGAAAATGTTCTTACGAGTTCAAAGCCTGTGGGCGATGCTGATGTTTTTACTGAGAGGCTCATCCCCTTTTCACGACTCGGGATGGGTTTATTTGTGTGGAAAATACATTATAAACCACACCACACAGGTACGCAAGCACGGCGCACAAAACACAAATAAACCCAAGTCCATCTTAAATGAGCTGCACTTAACAGGGAGGAAAAGACACACGTTGTTACTCATAGTCTAATTAAAGAAACTTAACAGTGCTATAATATTAGATTTACAGCTTGAGGAAAGGTCAATCCAAAGTGTCTCCACGATCAGCCTCACACATTTCATTCCTGAGCCTGGGGGCCTGGCGGGGGTTTCTGGTACCTGATGAACAGGAAGGGAAAGGCATTTAAACAAAAGGATGACAACTGATTGTGGGTAACGCTGGTGTGTTGTACTTGCCGCACTATCCACGTAGGAGTGCATTTTGGGGCAATAATTGGCCACTAATCCATTTACAAAGTTCCCAAGCAAAAAGGAGAAGATTTATGTGAACACCCTCAGAAGGCTGAACTAAGCGGTAAATTACTTCTGAGCTTTGCGTAACGCACAACGGCTGAGAGCAAATTCTGTTCAGCAACATAAAAAACTTTTTTGCCCCTGCAGTGTTCCGGCTGTCGCGCGTGGAAGCCCCGGCCCCGCGCGGTTGCTGAGCGGAGCCCTCACGGCCCCGCGTCCTCCATTTCCTGCGCTGCGGCGGCGCCCGC
>VZTA01024036.1:87435-107871 GCA_013398855.1 Mohoua ochrocephala | reverse complement strand
GCCTCTCGCTCGGTCTCTTGACCGGAGGTGGGGGGCGGCGGGGCCGGGGCAGCGCTGCACGTGGCCGCCTGGGCGTAGGGAGGGGGAGCCCGGCCCGGCCCGTGAGCCAGCGAGTTCGGGGCGAAGAACGTCCTGTGAGTCTGAGGACTGCGGAGAACGGACTGGAATTAAATTTTCTGTTCATTAAATTGTTCTGTTTCTTTTTTTGAATTTCATTCTGAGTCCCCGCTAAACTCCCGTCGGCGGGGCCGAGCGGGGCCGCGGCCCGCGCACCACGTGGTTCCCCACGTGTGAGGCGCTGCCGGAGACGAGAGGGTCGAAGTGTCGCAACTGTTTGCTCCGACCACAGGCACGGATGGTGGCCTGCTCTAAATCCAAGTGTGACCTATAAATGGATAGGAAAAACAGCCTGTGCCGTCTGCAGATCGCGGGCTGTGGGGCGGCCTTTTATTTGAGTTCCTGTCGGGCGTAGTTCTCAAGTAACCGCTGTTAGTCACCGAGGAGCCAGCATTGTCACGACCGTTTATTAATCCTAATAGTGAGTTGTGGTTTCCTTTGTACACTCAATGTGATCCCATTGCTACGCCGCACTGGGGTTGCCTAGTCCGTGTTTCCTCCTTCGGTGCAGACTTGCCCAGAGAAGCAATCCTGCATCTGTCCTCAAAGTGAAGAGGTTAAGTAAGTTCACTAGGGCTGTGCAACACTCCTGCGAGTTACAGGTTTAACCTGCCATTTGAGCTGACTTTGTTAATGTCTGGGCTCAGTTTTATGTTTAAAGCCTCACATGTTGCTCGTGTTGTTTACTTTAAGTTTAAAATTTTGTACAGATATAAAAAGCTAAAGGGGAAGGTGGTAAAATGTGCATATTTGGTAAATAGAGTTTGTGCCTTTCCATATTAACGAGTGTGGATAGGCAGAAAGTGCTGCAGAGTCACTTCTTGATGAACTTTTGTTCTCTTTCTTGTTTGTGTCAACAGAGATATCCCAAGAAGTACTTGTCTAATTGGAGTCATGCTGTCCTTTTGTCCTGGTTTCTGTCCCCTCTTGAGTCTTAGTTAATGTTCAGCAGTCTTGGGTCAGCTTGGCTGTGAAGTATATTGAGGGGTCCCAAAACGAGTGTGGGGATTGGCTTTGCACTTCTGCAGGTTGCCTTGAATTTTCAGACTAGTTTCTTTCAGAATTGGGGTATCGTTCCCTGCTGCTCAGAATACTTAGTTTTGTATCTCGTTCTGGTGAGAACAGAAGGGGGAGACAGGAGCATCACTAACTCTGTGGTAGCAGGTTTTCAGGTTACAGCGTGGAAATTAACTGCTGAGTACCGAGTGGCTTTGGTGACAGTCATGTGTCCTGTGTTCAGGAATTCTTACAACATGTTGCTTGGGAAACATCAACTCCTCACAGATGGTATTTCTTGTAAAATGAGTAATGCTTTTTGACTTCTGTTTTGATACTAAAGGCTAGACTTATGGTTAGCAGGCCTTTCTGCCCTTTCAGTGCTCTAGAGGACAGCAGAGCTGTGCTTCCTGTCACGTTGGGGTTTCGCCACGCTCAGCTCTGGGCTGGCTTGTCCAATTCAGGTGTGGTGCTGTGGGTTGGTCACAGCAGCCTGGGAACGTCCTGCCGATTTCCCAACGCGTGCCTCTGATAGAGCTGCCTTGCTGCAGGGCTTTGCGTGTGCTGGCTCGAGCGGTGGCTTCTATCTGCTCTGTCCTTTGATTGAAGGAGTGAAGTCCTGCTGATACCGGCTGCGAGTGCTGCTTGTAGGTCAAAAGAAGCTCTGGTAAGTAGAGTGAAGGGAGTTGCCCCTGTTCTGTTGTGCTGTTGAATCCTAAGGAACTGCTGTTCTCCAGAAGAATCCTGAGTAATCTCAGAGGTGAAATTCGGCTTCCTTTTTACTGTGAGGAGCCCAGGTTAGTTGTATTTTAGTTTGTTAAAACAACTTCTTCCTTGGAGGGCATCTAGGCTAAAAGCCATAAAATAAGGAGTATTACAGTGGAGCTTTGTGGCAGTTTTTTACGTGATCAGGTCTGGAAGGGCTACTAAAACAGATTTGAATATTGCTGAATCTTGTGCACGAAGGCTGGAGATTAATAGCACCTCTCCTATTCTGAGAGTCTTGAATATGTATTAACTGTAAAGCTGCAGAAAGACACAGTCTTCCTCTTCAGAGTACGAGACAAGAAACTCCTTGTGTCAGAGGTGTCTCCTACAACTAGGAGAATCACAGAGAAACTCACTTTGAAGTTTGGTGCTCGAGTTGCACTCAGAAGCTTCAGATGTGACCTAGGAAAGCACTGTGGTGGCACAGGGATCTTTGTCATCAGTCCCTGCTGTTCAGCAGCGGGGCCATCACACAGAACAAGGTCTAAAATTCAATCTTAGTAATGTTTCAGCTTCCTGGTGCTGTTACAGAGCTCTGTAGGATGAGTTTAGGTAAATGACTGCCTTCTTCCTTTTCTAGAAAGGTACGGTTGGAGGTGAGAAAGCACAGCTAGACTTGAATTTCTGGACGAGTTTTGGGAGCTAATCCAGGAGGCAGTGCCTTGCTGTATCTTGCAGAATTTGACCTGTCTCAGAAGTGCGAGATGGGGGCCGTAGTTGTGATTTGTTTTCCATTACTACTTTTCCTGCCTTGGTGAGGTAAAAATCTGGTTGTGGTATGTGGGGAGGGAGGGGATGATGACACATGGACAGACAGGACAGGCTGCTTTGTGTAACACATCTGAGCTGCGGAAAACAGTGATAGCTGTGACTGAAAACTTTCCAAGAAGACTTAGGTAGCTTTCTTGCAGAAGGCTTACTTAAGGTGGCCTTGATAGATAAAAGGAACTGCTGGAAACTTGCCTGTGATGACAAAATGGAGGAGTATTGACTAATAGAGAAGTGTTTGAACTTGGGTGGTTTTTACTGTACTCCTTTTTTTCTCTTGGAAGTAACTGAAAGCTGTAATGGTGTCCAAAGTGCTTGGAGGCTCTCCATTTAAGGACTTGTCTTCTGAACCAGCCTTTTCTGGATGTTGCTCCTTGAAGGTGGCTGTTGGCTTTCTCTGAAAACTGAATCCTAACAGTTCACCCTGCTGGGGAATTTTGTCCTGTGTTAGGCTTGTTAGAATGCATGCAAGTAAAACCAGCGTCAGCTGCAGCCACCTCCCACTGGTGAACCCGTTTGCAGTTCCAGATCCTTTTCAGGAAGGGTGCAGAAGTTTAACATGGAAATAGTGGTGAAGAGAAACTTCAGGCAAACTGTTGGGATCGTGTTTAAGGTAGCTGAGGATGGAGCAGCGTGCTCTGTGATCACACTTGTATGGCAGCTGTAACCTTCCATTGCTCTTGATCTCGGAGGAAAAGGGGCCTCTGAAGATAGAGGGTTTTAAATAAATCTCAGTCTTGAACGATCCTTACACAGAGACTGGTAAGACTAAATCAGATTTAAAACTTCTCTTTTGGCATTCCTTTGGGGCAGCGAGAAGTAAGCTTTTGTCCATCGTGCAGCTCCTGACCCGGACTGGCAGAAGGACAGACTAGCTGTAGGCTGCCATTAATCTGGGTATGAAAGCTCCCTCCCTGTATATCTGCAGCAGGTCTGGCTCACCTGTCAGATACTTGTCTTTTACCGTGTGTTAACCGGACTGGTTCTGTAGGTGCTTCATGTGGGTTACTGCCAGCAGGACTCAGTCCTGTCACGTTGTGCTGGAGCCTTCAGGTTCATGGTTGGGAGTGAAGTCTGTTCATACGTGCTGCAGTTCTGTTACAGCTTGTGCCTACTATTCTGCTCTTTTTAATAGATCTTATGTTGCCATTTGATAATGCTTTAATGTGAGGACTATTTAAAAGAGTTGTAATGACCTCTTATCTCTATATAATGAATATATGTGTTATATATGTGTAATTCAGAGACCCCATCTTGGCCCTCTTGCAAATGAAGAGCAGCATCCACTCTGGTGCCTGAGCCCAGCTCCTGCAGTTGGCTTTGCCTGTGTTTTTCCTGTTCTGCAGTGTCAACACAGTTGCTATGAAAACAGGGATAAACAATGGCACAGTGAGTGCCAGCTGCTGCCAGCAGAGCGGGCAGTGCTCAGCCCTGGGCGTCCCCAGAAGACGCTTGGAAATCTTGAACGCTGAGATGAAGCAGAGAAGAGTGAGTTAGTAATGTGTGAAATCAAGTGAATGTCTTTAAGTGCTCCAGCAGCCAGGTGTTTTAACTTTGTTTGGATGTGTTTAAGATCGTCATGCAGCCTTTCACTCCAGAACTTCATTTTGAGGGCAAAAACCATCCTCTGGTCCAGCTGGAAGTTAGATGTGGGATTAGAGAGACAACAGGCTAAAAAGTATGTATCTCTTGTATTTTCAATTCTCAGCCATCTACTGCAGTTGGAATAATCACTTCTGTGCAGGAGACCATCAGAGAGAGGAACTGCTTGGAAGGAGGAGTGGATAAAAAGCCACAGTAAATTTGTGAAACATCGGGGTACTTTAGAATAGCTAAGTAACAATTCATGTGTAGATACACACTCTGTATTTGAGAGCTAAATGTCAGGATGCTAATTCTGGTTCCTTCTGGAGGTCATGTGTTGTTCTGCTGCTCCTGTAGTGGCTTTCTTCAGGACTCAACTCCTGGATGTTCCTGTAATCTGGGATGCTGGAGGGTCTGGGAGGAGGGGAAGCATTCTGTAATGTGAATAAACTGCAGGATTACAGGGGGATTACCTTGAAGGGGGATCAGGTAAACTGCCAAACATGCCAGACAATTATTCTACTTCTGTAGGGTAAAGAATAATGAATTGGGAGAGAGTATTAAACTTCAGGAGGTTTCATCAAAACAAAGCTTGATAAGTGTATTTTTAGACCAGCGTACTTTAAACTCGTCTTCAAGAAAGCTTTAAAAAAGACTCTGATTTAAACGTGTAACTTCCTTGTTCTTTTCCTTCTGGCTCCGGAAGTGTCGTGTGAGTGTCCTGCAGCTCAGGGGAGGTGTGGCAGTGTGAGCACGGTGTTGAACCTGCCCCATCCTCGGTGGGCCGTGCAGGATGTTTTCCCAGTTAGCCTTCTACGTAGTTGGCAAGTGTCTGCTGTCTTAGCATCTTAAAACATTTTCTTTCATGTAAACCTGGAGTGGAATATGCATCCTGAGCTGTAGGNGGGGAGGTGTGGCAGTGTGAGCACAGTGTTGAACTTGGAGTGGCATATGCATCCTGAGCTGTAGATTAATGACAAGTTGTCATTTTGCTTTTCAATGTTTACCTGCTGTTTAGGTCATAAAAGACCTAAAATCTTCAAATATTAAGCTAAAGGGCTTTTGAATGCTTTGGGTTTAATACTGCCTGTTCTTACACTTCGCTTCCAGAGTGAAGCCTGGTTAGTCAATAGAGGTAGTAGCTGCCAGGGAGATGCTTCAAGAGAAAATGTAACAACTACCAGGAGTAAATAACTTGTAGAGATTAAGTAACTGGCTTTTGAGTTTAACTCTCAGCGATAAGGAAGAAGGTGCTTTACTGAAAAGGGATGATGACATTAAGGCTGGTACTACAATAGTTAAAGGGGTTTCCTTCTCTTTTTCCCTTTCCGTGAATGTTTTGTAAGTTCTTGAAGTAAAGGTTGGCTACAAAGTAATTGGAGGAAAAGTTTCATAGCACACTGTCTGTTCAAAGCTGTCTTACTCCAAGCAAAGTGGAGGCAAACTTTTATCCTCTGCAGTGGTTTCAACGATCATGATCCGATACTGTACAATAAAGTATTGACTTAGCTGGAAGTCCTGTATGGTTTGCATTGCCTTTGCTGGGGGGCTGGGAAACCTCTCCATTTCTCATTTTAATGTAGCCTTTGGCTGGGGGCAGAGAAGGTGCTCACAAATGTTGTTCTTGCTCAGACAGGTGATCTGCAGCCATGAGCAGCAACGAGTGCTTCAAGTGTGGCCGTACTGGCCACTGGGCCCGGGAGTGCCCCACTGGGATGGGCCGTGGCCGTGGGATGAGGAGCCGTGGCAGAGGTGAGTGGTGGCTGTGCTTTTCTGTTTGTTTGGACAGCAGGTCTCCAGCTGGCTGCTGTGAGTAATGTGTAAAACTGGCTCTGGCAGACCCGAGTGAAGAAGTTGGGACTCAAATTGCTAATAAGAACCAATGAAATTTACCTCCACCTAAGAGTTTGGCCAGGGGCTCTGAGAGTGACGCTAACTTGTCAATTCCGTTTGTGATTAATTCTTAAAAGTATTCTGACCTTAATACTTAAGCCTTTTTTTTTTTTCTTTTACCCATTTCAAGCAGGCTTCCAGTTCATGTCTTCGTCTCTGCCGGATATCTGTTACCGCTGTGGTGAGTCTGGCCATCTTGCCAAGGACTGTGATCTTCAGGAGGATGGTAAGTATCACTAAATATTCCATCTCTTCAGTGCCACGGGCAGAGCTCTCTGGCTGAAGAGAAGGGGGGTGGGGATCCCCTGGGAACGGGCTGTGCACGTGCCCTGTTCGCAGCATGCTGCCCCTCGCGCTACCAAGGTTTTATAGTCTTGTTTGGTATGTTTTTCTTATTGTGGAAGCCTGCTATAACTGCGGTAGAGGTGGCCACATTGCGAAGGACTGCAAGGAGCCCAAGAGGGAGAGGGAGCAGTGCTGCTACAACTGTGGCAAGCCCGGCCACCTGGCCCGCGACTGCGACCACGCAGACGAGCAGAAGTGCTATTCTTGTGGAGAGTTCGGGCACATTCAAAAAGACTGCACCAAAGTGAAATGCTATAGGTAAGGACTGACAGGAGGCAGCTGCCAGATGCGCCTCGTGTGCTCGATGCATTCTGTGTCTGGGTTTGGTTAGGAAGTACAGCTCACACTGTGACTAGGTACCAGTTTCTTTGAGCAGTTACCCACTGTTGTTCAAAACCGAGGCTTAAACACCTATTAGCAAGGTGGAGTACAGATTCCATGATGTGTCTCTAGATGGCCACCCAGCGCAGGTGTTAAATCTTCTGAGCTGTACAGGAGAAAGGGCCGTGTCCTTTTGCAGGAGGTAGCAGGAGGTACTTGGCTGTGGCACAGAGTTGGGTACCCTGTCTCTTCTGCCAGAGCTAACAAACTCCAGCTGTACAGCCCAGCTGACTGGCACAGCCAGCCCCGGCAGGAACTCACTTAAGATGCCTTGGTTATGGGAACAGTGAATGGAAGTGGGTGTTAAATTGGTTTGAAATGCCATCTTCAGAGTGTTGTCTGGTTTTTGAATGCAGGCATATACCAGAAACAGCACGTTCCTGAGAGCAGTATTCTTCACCCCCACCAACATTCCCTTCTGTGGAGGACGGAGAGAGAACATGGTGTATTTGAGTTAAAACTTAATTATTCTCAAAACAAGGCTAAACTGCAGGGATAAGCATTGGGAGCAGGCAAAACCCAGTACACAGTTGGGAAAAAAACCTGCAAACACACAAAGCTGATGTACAGTGATTAATGTGAGTTGATCACTTAGGAGCAGTTCATGGCTCTGCTGAAGACAAACTTGCCTCACGTCAGAGAATTCTGGAACACGGACACAGAAGCCTCGAATGCAGAACTGGCGTTGCGTGAAACCCAAGTAGACAATGTTGTGGACAGAGTAGGATTGCTCCCGTGGGTGCTGTGGCTGTTCTGACACACCTTTTTGCTTTTGCAGGTGTGGTGAAACTGGCCATGTAGCCATCAACTGCAGCAAGACCAGCGAAGTCAACTGCTACCGCTGCGGCGAGTCAGGGCACCTTGCACGGGAATGCACAATTGAAGCTACAGCCTAATTATTTTCCTTTGTCGCCCCTCCTTTTTCTGATTGATGGTTGTATTATTTTTCTCTGAATCCTCTTCACTGGCCAAAGGTTGGCAGATAGAGGCTACTCCCAGGCCAGTGAGCTTTACTTGCCGTGTAAAAGGAGGAAAGGGGTGGAAAAATCAACTTTCTGCATTTAACTACAAAAATGTTTATGTTTAGTTTGGTAGAGGTGTTATGTATAATGCTTTGTTAAAGAACCCCCTTTCCGTGCCACTGGTGAATAGGGATTGATGAGTGGGAAGAGTTGAGTCAGACCAGCAAAAACCCTCTCTGGGTTACAGGGAAGTGATCCTATGCAGGAGGAAAGAAATTCTGGAAGTGTCTAAACTTCCTCATAACTTTTATTTTATTACAATGGCCTTGGATTGTCTGACCTCAGTAGCTGTTAACACCAAGTGATATCTGCATCAGGCCCTACCTAGAGCATATAGCTGAGTGGGAGTAAACAAACAAGATGCACATGCCTGTTAATGGCCATGAGAGAGAGAGAGAGAGAAATCTGAAATAAATCTAAAAAGTAACAGTAATTCAGTCAGTGAACGTTAATGTTGGAGATACAGAACGCAATGGGAAGCTTTTGAATAAATATCTCAAAGTCAATCTGAAACCCAGACATCAGTGCTCATAGCATATACAATTTGGAGCTATTCAGGAGTTGCAAATAAATGCATTTTCACAGAAATCAAGATGTTATTTTTGTATACTATATCACTTAGACAACTGAGTTTCATTTGCTTGTAATCGGTTTTTAAAGTAAGATGGTAAGAGCAATTGAAGTCCTAGAACATAGAAAATGTAATTTTAAACTATCAATAAAGCTGGAGGAGGAAGGGGAGTTTGGCTAAAGTTCCTTTTGTTTATTTTTGGTTTTCCTGTACACAGTGCAAAATAACATATTAAAAGGGGTATGTGGAGGTTCAGCTTGGCCTTTTCTTTTGTGCTGTCTCATGTTAAGGTCCTGTCTGCAGATGTTCACGGCAGGGGGGTCTGGATGGGGGGGGCTGATTACATCTGTGCTGGTGCAGGTAAAGCATTCCGTGGAGAAACCATTCCGGGAGGCACAGAGGCTGCTGGAGGTGGAGTTCCAAACTCTGAGTAATGACTTCTGTGCAGGAGGCACAGGGGCTGCTGGAGGTGCAGCGGGTTCCAAACTGAGTAATGACTTCTGTCCAGCAGTACTTGAGCCTTCACAGTGGCACTTGGAACTACTTTAGCATCTGCACGGGCCCTGTCCGTGGGTGGCTGTGCTGTGCTGGTTCGCTGAGGGTCAGGGACAGCTGGGAGGTTACACAGCTGAGAAAGGAGCTGACAAAAGGTGCATCTTCACATCCCCTCATGCAGTGAATGGAGCCTCGGTGTGCAGCAGCTCTGGGCTGACCCTTCTGGAGAAGGGGTGTCCTAACATCTGCTGTGAAGATTGGGCTTTGCCTGGAGCCAGAGAGGGGCTGCTCATCGGGAATTGAGTGACAGGACAAGAGGGAATGGGGACGAACTGAAAGGGGATATTTAGATGTTAGAATGAGCTTCTTTGCTTGTGAGGGTGGTGAGGCCCTGGCACAGGCTGCCCAGAGCAGCTGTGGCTGCCCCAGCCCTCGAAGGGTCCCAGGCCGGGTTAGACGGGACTGGGAGCCACCTGGGCTAGCGGGAGGTGTCCCTGCCGTGGCGGGAGTGTCCCTGCAGGGTCGCTAAGGTTCCTTGGCACCCAAACCCTTCCATGTTCCCCCCCCCCGGCAGTGCGCATGCGCGGCGCGGGGTCACGCGCCGAGTTGTGCGCGCGCGCTGCGAGCGGGGCGCGCAGGCGCACTGGGGAGCGGGGCACGGTTCAGTTCCGGGGCTCGGAGCTGCTGCGTGCGCGGAGCGTTCGGCGGGAGGGACTGAGGGGCTCCGGGGCACGGCGAGACCATGGTGAGCGCGGGGCCNCAAAAAGTTGTGAAGAGCACCCCTTCCTGACTGCAATCTAAGGCCATGTTACAGAGACGTTTTGATTTTTGAACACAGCATCACATTTCTTACATAAAATAGTGAGACCGTGGTTTTTGTTGGATAAAATTAGAGATGTTAAAAAAAATTATTTTAACTGCTTTACCAGTAACAGCAGCCCTAGAAACTCACTTAATGGTGTCATTGTAAGAGCTTTAAAATCAAAAGTTTTGTGCTTGAGCAGGTAGTTCTAAGAAGAAAAGATGTGGTGATCTCTGGATTCTTCCTGCTTAGGAAACAAAAAAACCCCAAAAAACCAAAACTATAGGGTATTCGTGATGCTTATCAAAATACTGTGTCTGCTTTCTCTCGAGTGTATTTTGATTGAACACTGTCTGGGAGGTTCTTCATTACACAGGCAGTCCAGACATTAGAGATTCAGCATGACTTTATGTAATGCAGATCAGAAAGCATGAGGCCGCTCTGTTTGTGTGTTGCAGGCTCGGAACGCGGAGAAGGCCATGTGAGTGCGGCGGGGGCACTGCAGTGCGGGCACCGCTTGAGTCGTGGGTCACCTCGTCTGAGGCTGCGGCCGGAGCTGGTCTCACACATCCGTGCCCGCTGGCCCTGACTGTACCTGATCTCGCACATCTGCGCCTGCTGGCTGTGACTGGCTGGCCCACAGAACTCGCTGTTTAGCCTCTTTTAAAGCACCGACAGTTTAATGATGCTTTTGGGTACTTGGTTGTTCATGTGCTGGTCCAGAGGCGGTGGGAGTAGGAGGGCACCTGCACACACGCGCCTGGTGCTGCGGAACTCCTGTAGCTGTGCTGGGTCAGAGCCTGTAGCCTTGTACTTGTACCCCTGCAGGCTGGGGGATAAGTACGCTGAAATGTGCTGTAAATGACCCTTGTGGTTTTAGGCAGTTCCCATATTGGGAACAGAGATGCCAGGCCAGACAGGAGGAATCTGTCAGCATTGCTTCATTTGAGAAATGAACCACTGAGGAGTTCTAGTGTTGAGAAGTCGTTAGCTGGAAGAGCTAGAGGTGGTCAGTGAATGTCTTCAAGGCTTTGTATTCTACAGACTGTAACTAAGTCCATAATAAACATCCAGAGCAAAACTTGATTTGTGAAAGTAAATCCGCTTTCTTTTCTTTAGGACGGCCTTGGCAAGATTTCGACAAGCCCAGCTTGAGGAAGGAAAAGTCAAGGTGAGATATAAAAGCCCTGGGTTTAATAACTTTTACTAAAAGATAGACCTTTTAGTAAAAAGGTAGAGCCTTTTAATAAAAGGTAGAGCTGTGGGGAAAGGGATGAAATAACTGCCCACAAAACCCTAGAAGCAAGATGAAGTATTAGTTTGTGTAAGCAAGTCAGTGGAATTTGAAGAAGGTTGAGAAGAAGGTACTTCATATAAAATGGAAAAAATTACATTATTTAGTAGGAGCAGTTGAGAAAGGCTTAACCTTAAGCAGGTGGTGTGTGCTGAAAATGATGAAACTGTCCTGAATGGAACATTTGTTGTATTGGAGAGGATTGTGGGGTGTTTTGAAAAAAAACAGGTGAGAGATTTTGGTTCGGATAAAGTGGATTTAAGTAGGTTTTTATAGTCTGTGATAGTTTAATTTGTCAAGGCTGTAAATCGTTATTGTTCTACACTTACTAAAAATCCATGGGAGCAGAAGGTCCTGGAGCTTGGTAGCGTAATTTGGGATTAAGTGAGCAGTAAAGCCTGTGTGAAATGCTGCGTGTCAGTGCCCAGCTGCATTTGATGGTGTGTGGTTTTGTGTCAAACAGGAGAGAAGGCCTTTCCTCGCATCCGAGTGTAATGAGCTGCCCAAAGCTGAGAAGTGGAGGAGACAGGTAATGTCAGCCTGTAAATTTTTGTAATTCTGTGAGAGGTAGAACTTCACACTTCCCGTTTAGCCAGCCTGCTTCCAAAGGGTGTTCCACACCTGTCAGAACCCTGACAGTTCAATTATAGAATGTTCTCTACGATTGCTCAGTGTTCAAAGCAGGTCCTGCCATGGCAGGTTGCCCCAGGGCCACGTCCAGCTGAGTTTTTAACATCTTCAGGGATTTAGATTCCAGCTTTTTGGGGCTGCTGTTCCAGTGTTTGGTTATCTTCTTAATGATTTCCCTCCCCTTGAATTTGATCAGAGTTTCTCCAGTTTCAACACGTGTTTTCTTGATACTTGTCCTCTTGTCACGCATTTCTCAGACAATCTCGCTCTGTCTTCTCTGTACCCCCCACTGATTTAGAAATTAATTTCTGTGTTCTTATTTGACTAGATCATTGGGGAGATTTCCAAGAAAGTGGCACAGATCCAAAATGGTAAGATTTTTCGGTTTTATTTTTTGAATCTCCAGTCATAAGCAGTTACAGTAAAAATCCCATTTCATGTGAACTATGCTGTTCCCATTGCATAAATTCTGAAATGCCTCTGGTGCTTCTGTGAGCTGCCTGATTTATTGTCCTTTTCCTCTTTAACAGCTGGATTGGGTGAATTCAGAATTCGGGACCTGAACGATGAAATAAACAAACTTCTGAGGGAGAAAGGACACTGGGAATACAGAATAAAGGAGCTGGGAGGTCCTGATTATGCTGTAAGTGTGGAGTGTGTTGTACTACGTGGTTGTTCTGCTTACAAGTGAAGTGACTGCTGAGAAAAACGTGCAACATTTAGTTACCCATGGATTTTTTTGGCCAGTGTTTATTGGAGAGGATCTGTATTCAGCCCCTAAAAATGTTTGTTGGTGTTAGAAGAAAGTTTTAAACTAGGAACTCTGTTTATTTTCCAGCGGATTGGCCCGAAAATGTTAGATCATGAAGGGAAAGAAGTTCCAGGAAACAGAGGCTACAAATACTTTGGGGCTGCAAAGGATTTGCCAGGAGTTAGAGAGCTTTTTGAAAAGGAACGTAAGTAAAGAGATGAATCTGTGTAGTAGAACACCTTGAATGAAATGCTGTTATAGTTTGTGGGGAGTGCTGGTGACAGCATTTCTGAATGTCTTAGGTCAGCTCAGTGAAACACTGAGCACAGGTAATTAATTACCTGCTTTTTCTTAGCACCAGTGGCTGTTTGCCATTAAGGAAATCTAGAAAGGAGTAAACTGGTTTCTGCTGGGAGTTCCACGTGGTAAGAACTGGTGTCCTGTAGAAACTTCCCAGCAAAGCAGGCTAAGTTTATTGGGAAGTTGTAAATAATACCTGGAGTTCAGGACTAGAAAAAAATGATGAAAGAGGGAAAGCTGGGTTGAACATTATTTTAGAAGCAGCTTTTATAAGAGGAAAAACGAAATATAAGGGGATGAAACTTTGTCATGGAATGAGTGGGAATGGCTTGGACCTGAAAGTGAGGCAAAGACAAATTATGAGAAGTACTCCAGGACGTGGGTCATGCACTGGAACTGGTTTGTGTGGCCAGAGGGTGACACCAGTGCTCCCAGTGCTGGCAGCAGTTCCATCATGCTGGGTATTGGCTGGAGCCAGGCAGCTGCGGGTGCTGTGAGGTTGGGGAGGAGCTGGGGACGCTCAGCAGGTGATGGAGGTGGCCTGGGTGGGTGACAGTGGTGTTCTTGCAGCCCTGCCACCCCCACGGAAGACTCGGGCTGAGCTTATGAAAGACATCGATGCCGAGTACTACGGCTACAGGGATGAAGATGATGGGATTCTGGAGCCTCTGGAACAGGAACATGAGAAGAAAGGTATGTGAGATTCCAGACCAGCCCAGGAAGGGGTCCTGATGGACTCTGAAGTGAAGGAACCTCTTTTTTCCCCCCATGGGGGCCTTGTCTTGTGCTTAGCTGTCAGACTTTGTCCCTCACATACATGCCCAAATGACTGTAAGGCATTTCAGGGGGCAGGTGCTTTAGAGTTGCCTTTCACCTTCACTACTGTAAATGGTTTAATATTTTAGCAAGTCCTTCACTACTGAAGCTAAAACTCCTTCCCCCCCTCCTTTTTCATGCTTAAGAATGTAGAACAGTAACTTGCAGCAAGGTCTGTGGGACCCAAGCAGTTCTCTCCCTTGTGAAAGCTGACCCTACCATCTGTTTCCTGTCTCACCTCATTATTTATTTATCCATAAACATAGCTGGTTACTTTTCTGGGAGATTACAGGGGCCTGCTGGAAACCCTGTAGGTGGGCTGTGTTAATTTATCCATGTCATCTGTCTTGGGATTTTAACACCTGAGTGAATATTTTTTCCTTTGAAACTTAGTTTTTCCCAACAGAAAATATTTATCCATGTGTCTGCTCACACAATTTCCTAGCATTGTTTCTACTGACTTCCCTGGTGAAGACACCAGGATTAGGAGTCTTTAATTCCTGAAACTATCTTCACAATTCAGCACTGTGTGCCATTTCCTGGGATTTGTGTAGCTCTAAGCAAGAGGGCACAGACCACTTTTAAGTTTCCTAAATAGTTCTCTTGGTGCTTCTGCTGAGCACTGGCTGATCCTCACAGTTCTCCCTCCTCCTTTGTGTGAGGCATTCACAGAATTCAGGGCCATGCCTTGTTGGTTAGATGGGAGGAAGGGGGCTGAAGGAAATGCTTCCCTTATCAGTGTCCTGCAGCAGAGCCTGGAGCCCTAAACCCTGGGAAGGGGAGCTGGCTGCAGGCAGCCGATAGTGCAGGAGGGGAAGTTGTGTGGTGAGAGTCCCAGCAGCTCCCACTCGGGGTCTGTCCTGCACCTCCTGCTGGTCTGGGATCTTGCAGTTTTTACCTTGTTAAAAGTAAAGGTTTTGTGAAACAAAGTATTGGAAAAACTTCTTAATTTGGGGTTCCTTTTCTGCTAGGGAACCGCACACAAGCCATGTGCCACTGGTTGGGTCTTGCTCTCTCAGGGAGAGCATTTTCATGTGTGATCTGTGAGAGCTTGGGGAGTGCCTGCTGGCTCCTGTTGCTGCAGGCATTTCCTACTGCCGAGATGCATTAATCTGGCACCTCTGTAGGGTCTCATGCACTGGTTGTGTCACTGATTAAGCTTTTTAAAACTTGTTCTAGTGCTCTTGCTGTCACTCTGCTCTAACAGAGATGCAGCAGCCTTCCACCAAGCAGCAAGGTACAGAATTGGGACTGTGCTACAAAGTAAGAGAAATGCCCTCTGAGACTGAAAAAGAGACTTATGTGGGTGGTCAGTGTAAGGAGCATAATCATGTTTAATTAACCACACGGTGATCAGCATCCCTATAGCTGCTGACAGGCTACAGAGCTGTAAGAGCCACTTAGCCTGCTCATGTGACCCTGCTGCTCAGGTCAGGAAGTAGGTTGGTATTTACCTGTGACATTTAGAGTCCAAAATGTACCCAAATGAAGGCATTAGCAAGTACCACACCGTGACAGTGTATGAGCATACACTGATATATTTTATTACACGCTCCATCGAGGTTCTCCAGGGTGTGGTACTGATGGAGAGGATTTAGACAAGAAGTTTAAGTCCATTGGAAAAGCTCTGGCAATAAGACCACGCTGCTCTAACAGGCTCTCAGCTACATTTGCCATTTTCCTTTGCCTCCCCAGTTATAGCAGAAGCAGTGGAGAAATGGAAAATGGAGAGAGAAGCACGACTCGCAAGAGGCGAGGAGGAGGAGGAAGAAAACATCTATGCTGTCCACGAGGAAGAGGTAGGGGATGGCTCGGGTGATGTGACATTTCATGTGTCTTCTGTGCTCCCTTCCTGGACGTGGTGTTACTCTGCCAAGGACCTGTCTGCTGCTGTCCTGCCCCTCTCTCCACCTGACCCACTACACACTTGTCCCTGTTTAGTAAGAATCAGTAGTGGGGGAGTGCAGTTGGCCCAAGTTTGGGGAGGGCTGAAGGCTGGCAAGTGAGGACAGAGTGGGAAATACTTGCTGAGACCTTGCTGTGATTTAACTGGCACTGTTCTTGTCAGGTGGTGTGTTGGTAACATGATTTGATTCATGATTTGATTCAAGCTTTGCTGGTGCTGCTGTCGCTGCTGTGACATGGCTCTTGTTTCTTCTCCCTGCTCCCAGTGAGATCTGGAGAAGGGCACTGGAAACAAGTTCTCATTTCTCAGTCTGTGCTTAAGTGGGTTAAGCACAAGAATAAAAAGGAGGAATCCATCAGGTGGATCTCGTGGTTCCTCCAGTACCTGTTTTATTTGTATTATCCCATGGTTCATGAGCCCAGCTCTCAGGTGTGGGACCAAAGCAGCACAGAGCTGTACAGGGAAGTGGTACCTGTATTTTTAGAGCACTTGCTGTCTTCTTGCTTAGCTGGCTCCTCTTCTGTTCACAGCTTTGCTGTGGCAGCCAGAGTTATGGAAGGGGAGGAAATAGCTGTACACTCATGCCCGTGCCACAGCAGAGCAAAGGCCATATGAGCAGTCATGCTGAAAATGCCAAGGAGCAGGATCTGCATGGGATCCTTGTCATGTTCCTTTGGAGCTGGGTCCTCTTCACCCATTCCCGTGTTTGTAGTGTTGATCGTGCTCAGGTTCCTTTTGGCAAAGCAAGCAAAAAAGGGGGTTTTTTATGATTTCTATGTAAAATAAACTTGATGTGATTTTTTCGCTTTTTAGTCTGATGAGGAAGGTGGCAAGGAGAGAGAAGGTGAAGATGGCCAACAGAAATTTATTGCACATGTTCCAGTGCCAACTCAACAGGAGGTAAGACATAACAGCACTCAGCTGCAGAGATGCACACTGGCTTTTGCAAGACACATCTTAATTTACATCAGGTCATCAGTAAAAGTGCCCTAAATTTGTTATTTCTGTGACTTGACTCTGCAGCTGTTTAATCCTCTTGCAAATGCTATAACCCTTTTCACCTGAGAATTTCCAAAGCTTTCCCAAGTATTCCATAAATTGGGAAGTGTTGTGGTGCTATGATCAATAACTAGGATTGCCTGCTACATCTGGACTGTGCCTTTTTGCTGATGGTCTGACTTGCTTTTTAATTTAACAGGATGATTTTTGAATGGCAGGGTTTGCTCTCATCAGTTTTCTGAAATTATTTTGGTGGCGTGCCCTTGAACTGACTGTAATATTTTGAAGTTGCTCTAGGGTATATATTACCTGAACAGTAACAGGTTGTTTGAAGAATAATTCAGGCAAAAAGGTTCTGGAGTTACGTAGCTGATTCTCTTCCTTAATGACCAATCACTCCATGCCTGATGCCTACAGGATTATGCCTTCTAGATGCTAAACTACTAAAAACTAAGGTTCAGGACACTCGTTGTGAGAGATGCTGTGTGCAATTTGGACAAATGTAAAACATTACTGAGTTAAAACTGCCAAGAGCTTCAGCTGAGTATTGAAAAAGATTCTCCTGACTCATCTTAGTTCCACTACTTCTACACCAGTTCACAGCTCCAGCTTTCACAGGCTCTTTTCCTGTGGTTTTCTTCTTCCTGTGTTTTTCTACAGCTGAGCATCTGAGGTTTCAGCATCCCAATTGAGCTGAATCCATCCCGTTTTTATCTCTGCAGATTGAGGAAGCTCTCGTACGGAGAAAGAAGATGGAGCTGCTCCAGAAGTATGCCAGTGAAACCCTCCTGGCACAGAGCGAGGAGGCAAAGACACTTTTAGGATTGTAACATTGCACCAGTGTCCTGGTTTGTGTGTAATCCCTCTGAAAGCAACAGGTTCCCAAGTTCTGGTAGCAATGGGGTTTAGCTCTGAAAGTCCCTTTGGATGTGGAGTGAACTGCTGGAATTCCAGTGGGGTGTGCAGGAGGAGAACCATCGTTCTGGTTTCTCCACTGGGATGACTTGCACTCCCGTGCTGGAAAAGGTCAAACCTCAGTGAGTTTGTCTCTGCATCCAACAACTGTCTTCAGTGCTTTCAGTTGGGGAAAGGGTCTGGGCAGTGGGGCCTCTTACAGATAGAACCACATCCAGTGGTCTCCTAAATCCTGGAGGAAAACCCATGGTGTTGCTGCCATCCTGTCTGCTCTGTCCTGACTGTCAGTGTGCACATCTCCTCATGCTGGGTTCTGTTGAGCTGAGAAGTAACTTACACCTGCTTCGTTTACCAGAATAACCTGGAACCTGTCTAGAGGTACCTCGAAGGCAGATCTATCTTATGAGTGACTTTGGAGGAGATTTGGTTCTGTGTAAAACACATGCAATGTCTAAAACCTGTTACCCTTTTTGTGGTCTGTATCTGTGCCTGGACGAATTGCTTAAATGCTGGATATTCCAGCAGCTACTGTAAAAAACTTTGCAATACCTTGTTCAAGTATTTTTAGTAAAATTTGTTTTCAATATGATGCCTTGTTTTATTCTAGCTCAAAGGATTGTGGTGATTCCCTAATGGTAGTTAAAGATTGGGATCATAGACAGCCATCCCTGTAGGGATTTGCAGCTCTGCATCCCCTACTGCTCTTGGCTCGTGTATCCTGGGACAAGAGGCAAGGCAGAGCCTGTTCAGAGTCTTGTGGGTGACTGACATTGTTGTAGAGGTGTGAATGAATGGCATTTGAAACTGGACATCTGCAGCCATGGAGTATTCCTGTCTAAGGAACAGAGTATTTCACAGCCAAGTCTGGGACTGTTCAGCATTTCTGGAGGCTCTCAGTATTTATCTATTACTGTCTGTTGTGAATCATCCACTCCAGAACAATCAAAGCTCTCAATTATAGAGACAAGCTTTGTGTTACTTGATGCAAGTGATCAAACAAAAAAAATAATAGAATGGAAAAAGTGGAAAGCAGAGCTGCCAAATTAAAACCTTAAAAAAACCCCCCAGAATAAATGAAAAGCTCAGTTCTTGGTAGCAAGCAGACAACTAACATCACAAACACATTCTTCTCTCTTCCTGTCAGCAGTGCAGCTTTCTCTGCTTTGTAATAAAGCAGGAAAGAATGGATTTATGGCTTGTAATAATTCATTGTAGATTTGCTAAACTCTGTGGTGGAGATAACCAAACTACATTTAAGAGGGGAAAAAAATCAGCTAGGTCTTATGGCCTGATACAGTCTGAGGGCTTGGTAACAGCAATGGTAGATCCCTTCTGTCACTATATGAATCTATAAGGTAGAAGACAGAAGGGCAAAGGCAGATCAGGGGCAGAGTGGTGATAACAGAAATACAAAATACATGGAAAGAATGAGAAAAAACCAACAGGATTGTGATTACATTCATGTTCACAGGAGTATCACCAACATATCCTGTAAAAGGGAAGTTTCCAAGACAGGGCTGATCTCTGCTAACCAGCACAGAAATGGAATAAATGCACAAAAATGCAGTGTGTAGCTGCAAGGCAAGCTGGCTGCTGCCTGGCCCTGCTGTGCCAGATCCTCTCTCCGTAGCTCTGAGAGTGAAGCAGTTTTGAGCTGAGTGCTCTTGGCTGCGTCTGAGGGAACAAATTGCAGAGCAATCATTTGCCACAGTGGCCTATAGCAAAATGCCTGTGTCCTGCCAGGCTGTGGAATTGCTGCTGGAGTCAGGGTGGGGAGGCTGCTGTGGCCACAGCCAGGAAACTGATCCTGTTTGTCCTGGAGGATGGAGCAGTGGGCAGGCTCTGCCTTCACTGAGTGTGCAGCCGTGCTTGGATGTGTGTGTGGTGTCAGGCTTATGGCTCATACCATCTCTGCAATGCCTCAGCCCTGAGCACATCCAGGTTATAGAACAAGTACTTTATGTATTCTTACGTGTAGCTTGTTCTGTCTGATTCAGAGGTCTGCCCTGTGCGTGATCCTGGCTTGAGCACCAAGGGGATAAACTCTCTAATTGTTCTGTCTGCTGCAGCCATTTGGGCCTGCTTCTGTCTCTCAGACATGCATTTGTGTGTTTCATTAATTCCAGCCACATCAGTGGTGCAGATCGAAGGCCACCTTCCCTGTTCTGTGTCCCGGTGAGCTCAGTGCCATCGCTGCAGGATCAGTTTCTCCCCGCAGTCAGAGGGGTGATGAGGAATATTTGCTGGCAGCACTAGGAAATAAGTGGATTTACCTAATCTGCATTAGCAGATGAGCAAGATAAACAGAGATAGCTTTGCAGAGTATCCATTAAGTAATGACATTTTGTGCTGCTTGTCTCACTTTCAAGTCTAGCTGCACGGGAGGAATGCCTTTGCAGTGCAGAGCCGAGGGACTGTGGTGTTTGTGCATGACAGGCTTTTTCCTGAAAAATTAATCACAGAATGGGTCAGGCTGGGAGGGACCAGCGTGAGGCAGCTGGTCCAACCTCCCTGCTGAGGCAGGGCCATCCCAGAGCACAGGATTTGTCCAGACAGTTCTGGGATATCTCCAGCGAGGGGAGTCCACACCCTCTCTGGACAATTTGTTCCAGTGCTCAGTCACTGCACAGGCAAGAAGTTCTTCCTCGTGTTCAGGTGGAACTTCCTGGGCATCAGTTCCTGCCTGTTCCTCTTGTCCAACTGGTTGGCACCTCCGAGCAGAGCCCGGTTCATCCTCTTGGCACCCCTCCCAATGCGGTCCCCTCTCAGGCTGGACGTGCCCAAGCTCCCTCAGCCTTTCCTCGTAAGAGAGATGCTCCAGTCCTTCAATCCGCCGGCCAGGCGGAACCAGAGAGAATATTTCTTCTGGTTTGTTATTAAATTTAAAGAAATAGTTATCTCCTTGGCCGGAATGTTGTGCTGCAGCCGCGCTACCCCCCCCGGTGCGCCGGAGGGGCCGAGCCGCGGGTGCGTGGCAGGGGTGGCGTGGGGCACGCAGGGCGCGGAGCAGCGGCTCGCAGGGCTCGGAGGAGCTCCGAGGGCGCGGAGCAGCGGCTCGCAGGGCTCGGAGGAGCTCCGAGGGC
>VZTA01024036.1:57840-86945 GCA_013398855.1 Mohoua ochrocephala | reverse complement strand
GGCGGCACGGGGCGCAGCGAAAGCGAAACGGGCGCGGGGCGCGGCGGAGCGCGGCCGGGTCACGGGCTGGGGATGCCCCGGGGGATCCTCGCTGCCCCGGGACGCCGGAACGGGGTTCCCGGGCGCTGCCGGCCGGACCTCCTGTCCTGGGGCTGCGTGCGCTCCTGGCGTTACAGGGGGAACGAGGGAAACTCGTTCCGACCACTGCCGGCTCCATCCGTCCCCTCGGTTGTGCAGCGCGGCACAGCACTCCTGTCACCAACAGTTTCTTTAGGGTCGAAAGGGAAAAAAAGCTTTTGACTTCATTATCTCCCTGCTGGATATATGTTCATTTTCTTCCTTAGTGCTTTTCCCCCCCTTTAATACTTTCTTTTTCTTTCCGTTAATGTTACTCAGTGTAAAATAGTCATTTGTAGTCTGTTATATATATACATCTGTTACTTATATGGAGCAAAATTAACGTAAAGAATCGCATCTGGTACGAAATTATTCCAATGCCACTATAGTTTCGGCAATTTCGTGTACCAATTTACAAAGCCTGGGAAGACTGCTGTCCATTTATTAGCAAGCCTTTGGCAGCATCTCTGCAGCAGTTGGGGTATTTCTGACATAGCATTCCTGAAACGGGTGCAGGCAATGTGGAGACAAGGGCTTCAGGGGTTTTGTTCTTTAAAATAGAAGGGTGATGCTGCTACAGAGGAGAGGGCTTCAGGGGGAGTTCTTGCATGTAAAGCTGAACAAAACACCCAGCCTAATTGAAATGAATGGTAATGCAATATGTTTACAGCGTTGACATCATTAAATCGGGCTGTGTAGGAGAGTGGATTTTCGTTTGAGTGCCGTGGGTTCCGAGGAGGCGGCGGCGAGAGGCAGCGTGTCAGGGTGTGCCGGTGCTTGCTGCTACATCCCGGCGGTGCCGGTGGCGGTGCCTGTCCCGCTGCTGTGCCCGCTGCAGGAAAAACCCGGCGGGTGAATAATTGATGTGGAACAAAGTGCTGCTGAAGTGGGCAGAGTGCCCTGCTCCTGCACAGGAGACACGGTGGCTGTGGGTGTGTGCCCTGGGACAGCTCCGGTAGCAGAGGCTGTCCCACCTGCCATGGCTGGAGTCCTTTCTGTGCCTGTTCCTCCATCACGCTCAGTCTCGGCCCTTAACCCCTTCCTTTTCATCACTGAAAAGGAGGGGAGAATAAGTCCCAAGGCTCCTGGTTTCTGTTTGAGGCTCGGGAGAGAAATGAGCTTTAGATGACAGATTTTGTTCCGTACTTTTCCAGCCTGATCCAGTAACAGTTTCATTGCTCAACAGTCTCTGCCCCTTGGCCTTATCACCCAGCTCATCTTTCCTCACTCTCCTTTCCGGGGCTCACCAAGTCCAGCACTTCACTGCCTCAAAGGCAGGCGAGCAGATACCTTTTAGTAACTCGAGCAGCAGCACCTTTGTTGAAGGAGGTGCTGACTTTCCCAATTAGTCTGCCCTGTGTAAAACCAGGACTGAAGCCATGTGTAGGAGCACAGCAGCCACCTGGCTGTAATCAAACCTCTCGTGGAACAGAACAGTTTTACTACATAAACACCTTGAAAGGGAGAGGAATTGGGTACAATACTTGTGTCCAAGACCTGCCTACCGCTGAAAAATTTACCTTTGTATATTCTGTTAGTATTCTGTGAGGGTCAAGCCAGTCTAAAGTGAGACTCACTGGCACAGCAGCATGCGTTTTGTACCTCTTTGGATCAGTCTAACTTGATTTTTTTCCCGTTATTTGAAATGTTCTGGTGCTATTTGTAGGGCAAAGTAGCCCTCACGAGTCTGTATGCATAAGGCAGAGGGAGTTGTGGTGCTCCTCGTGTCACCATGCACATTAAAACGTGCAGAGTTAAAGGTGCCTTGCTCTCACTGGAGGTGTCTGTTCTCAGGGGGCCGTAGGTGCTGTAAACCCTGTCAAACGTGTAAGTACAAGTGTAACTAATGCACCCTTTGATTCCATCCCTCCTTTCAGCTCAGCGTGCTGCCATCCTTTGGGTTTCTCTTTGACATTGATGGGGTGCTGGTCCGAGGGAAGACCCCCATTCCTGCTGCCAGAACAGCCTTTCGAAAGCTGGTGAATTCTCAGGGACAGTTCCTGGTGCCCGTGGTCTTTGTCACCAATGCGGGCAACTGCCTGCGCCAGAAAAAAGCCGACCAGTTGTCTCACCTGCTGGGAGTTCCAGTGAGTCCCTTCAATCCTATTTATTTCATTATCACGTTGGATGTGTCAGGTGTCTTATCTTCCATTAAATGCTGCTCAATCAGCCAGGTCTGCTTTTCCCTTAAGCCCCCTGACATGCTTTGCTGGAGGTATTAGAAAGTAAAAAATGCTGCTAATGGCTTTTCCAATGGGATTTTTCCAATAGTAAAGCTAAAGGTATTTCTTTGCAAAGGTGGTAAGGAGCATCTTTCCAGGGTAATAATCCTACTGGGTAATACCTGTCCTGTTGAAGGGGTGGGGATATGTAAACTAAAAGAAGGCGATCTTCTGGTACAATTAAATCAGAGCTGCAGTCTAGCGAAGGGCCCTCGATTGGAACCAGGGCAGTTCTGATTCTCCTTCCCTGTTTGTTCCCAAACTAGTTTGGTGATTTTATAAAACGAGGAGACAAAGGCTTGTTCATGTTGAACAGAGCTGGAAGCTGGAAGGGGTATGATGTGTGATAATTTGTCAGTAAGATATTTTTTTCTGGCATATTATCAATACATCATTTGTAAAAGGAGAAAATGCTGCTCGTTTTGTAATTCTTGGAATCTGTCACATCTGTTAAATAAATCTGTGTATGAACAACTTCTCTGAGAAACAACAGACTCCTTTTGCTTTTAAATCCCAAACAGATTTCACAAGATCAGGTGATGATGTCTCACAGTCCTCTGCGGATGTTCAAACGTTACCATGAAAAATGTGTTCTGGTATCTGGACAAGGACCTCTTCTTGATATTGCTCAAGAGTATCTTTTTAGAAAAAAAAAATTTAAAACCCAACAGCTTTCTGTCAAAGTGTTTTCCCTAATCAGGTTCAGAGGATCCTATGGATGAAGTGAAAACCAAATATTTCAGCGCTACAAATGCAGTAATAAATAGTAATGATAGTTCCTAGTATGGTGTCAAATTTATGTTTCAAATGTGGTTTCATACTAAGTGCCCAGAGAACTTGAATTATGTCGATGTCATGGTGGTATCAAAGTTTCAAACTGCAACTTAAAAACCTGAACTTTTGCATGAGCTTTGCTCATGTTTCCATAAAGTCCCTTCTGCCCTTCTTCCTGTAGTGGGGTTTTCATTAAAGTTGGTGTAAATCATTAATTGTAAAAAATGTATATGCGACTTTTAAGCATAAGCTCTATTTGAAGTACAAAACTGAGGATAAGGTATTGAAGGAACATTCCAGTTAATGCTCAAAATTCATGAGGCTTGGCTAAGAGAGAAGTATATGAGAAGACTGAAAACAAAGTAGGAGAACCTTGGTCCCTCAGCAGTGGGATGATCATCTTTTTGTCTCACAGAAGGAAAAAAATCTGTCTTTGCTGTTGCTTTCATTCCTAAATAATTTGTAAATTGCGTGCATTCAGATGGGTAAAATGGAATTAGCAGTTTGAAAACCTTTTCCTGTGAGCAGCTGAGTGTCCTTAGCTGGTGTGTCGCAGCCTCGGGTTCTGCCAGCCCATCACCATTGACACCCTGCGGGAGAAGCGCCCGCTGCTCGATGCAGTTGACCACGACAGGAGACCCAACGTCCTGGTGAGAGCAGGTTTTTTGTTTTAAACCTCTCTGTTTGCCCATTGCACGACATCCTATAGCAGGGGTCAATATTTAACTACCAAGCTCGTGCTGCTGTTCTTGCATTGTATTTTGCCTTCGCTTTCCTGCTTCCTTATTTGTTCTGTTACAGCATTCTCAAGAACCACTCTTTTCTCTCAGTAGTAATTCTTTAACCCAGCCTTTGATTTTGTAACCTGCTGTTGTGGGAAAACTTGCAATCTAGTACAGATACCTAATGCAAAATCTGTCTTGGAAAGCTGATTAGCTTCCTCAGAAAGTGTGGAAGATAACATAAGCCTTTCCCTGCAGCACGGGATTGTGTTGCTATTGTTTCTGAGCCGTGGGGTTGCTTTGATTGTAAATGGAGGCTTTGAAGAGAAATAATTTTCCCTCAAAGGACTCCCTTTGTTGCTTACAGCACTGTTTAAATGCTAACAGTAGGTACAGTGGTTCCAGCTGGATTGTGCAGGATTTAAAGAGGAAGGGAACAGCTGTGTGTGCTGTCCACGCTCAGGGCCAGCCTCCAGAGTGGGCTTTCCCCACCTGTGACCAGGACATTCTCCATGGCTCACAGAATCCATAACTCAGCTGTGTCACCTTCTGCTGGGCTTCTCACCCATGCAGCTGGGCAAGCTCAGGAACCTGTTGAAGTGTTTGTCACCACAGAGAGTAAAAAGTGAAGTGCAAACTCTTAATTGTTTACAAATACATTACACGTTATACAGTGCATTCTTCTTTATTGGCAGTGTTAAAGAAACATAACTCAAAAACTGTTTTTCAAATGTCTTGGTACTACTGGGGGCCTCTTGCTCCTGTGGAAAAATAAACATCCATACTTTTATACACAAGTAATTTAAACAACTGCAGCTCTGAGGCTTGCCAGGGGCAGCTCAGGAGAGGCAGGAGGCTGGTGCAGGTACAGCACAGCCACTGCCTGCTGTCCCTGTGCCAGAGGTGTCACCTCAGAATGGAAACACAAGTTTCTGAGTGAGCTGACGTCAGGTATTCACCAATAGAGAGAGTGCATTTCCTGTCAGAGCTGTGGGAGCTGAATTTATTCTGTTAAAAATAGTCGTGGATGTTTAATCTTGTAGAAAACTTTTCACTTTTTTTCTTATTGCAGTCCCCCTCTGCTGTGGAGCTTCCCAAGATCGAGGGTCAGTTATCTTTATTTAACTTGCATCTATCCATTAGTAAATGAAATATCTTTATTTTATTTTGTAATCAGAAATTGTTTTTAGATTGTTGGGCACTTCAGAAATTTGTCTGGGACAATCCTGAAATTTCCTTGTCAATGACACCTGTCATTAATTTGAAAGCATCAAAAAAAGCTGGTTTTTAACATGTGCAGTTTTCAGCCACGTGTTTTTGAAGTCTGAAGGATACAGAAGGTCTCCTTTCCTTTTCATCTGCCTTTAACAGGCTGTTGTTGCCCTCCTTTCATAAATGAGGAATGAACTGATGTTCGTTATTCAGAAATAATTGGTCTTGTCCTTACAAGTAGTCAGGATGGAGTTGCAGTATGAGAAGGGTCTTGTTTTCACTCTCATCTCATCTGAGCTACAGGAAGGTAGAAACTGGACCTTAGGATTTAAAAGAATCCATGTCAGATTATTGCTGGAGACCAAAATGATTTTTAAAAGCAACATTCAAATTTTGTTCTAAGATGAACAAATCAACATCTCTGGTGGAGTATTTAAACACTGTGTGTAAACACAGAATTCACAAGTTATGGAAGGCTTAGAAATACAGTTTAGAAGTTAATACTGTAACTTCTGGAGAAACTTCACCTGTGAAATAAAATTCCTAAACCTGTAGATTTTGCAGTGGGGTCTTGTTACTTCTGAGATTTTCCAAGAATGGATGGGCATGTGATATCTTAAACCCCTAAATTAAAGTTAATGTGGCTGTTTGATCAGTTCCTGGTTATATTAAATTCCTCGTTCAGCCTCTTTAGGCCAGGTTTTAGAGGAAATGTCAGAGATTCAGTGCTCTGTTAACAATTCCATGCCTGTTCTGTAATCGTGGCTCTCGCAGCTGTGGTGCTGTTTGGGGAGCCAGTCAGATGGGAGACCAGCCTGCAGCTGATCATAGATGTTCTGCTGACAAGTGGCTATCCTGGAAATCCCTACCAGCAGGAAAACTACCCTCACATTCCCGTGCTTGCCTGTAACATGGACCTGATGTGGGTGGCCGAGGCACAGTCCCCAAGGTAAGTGCTTCATAGCATTCATGTCGTTGGGATCTATTTGGGGCTCCCTCGTTTTTCCAGTAGGGTTCAGAGTCAACACTGGAATACAAAATGCTTGATGGGGCTTCACAGCAGGCCTTGGCTGAATGCAGCATCTCTAATGCACTTTCAGCTAATGCTGCCTTGTTGCTGGCTGCATTATTGCATCCAGGAAATCAGTTACTCAAGAGAAAAGCTGCTTTTAAGCTCTAAACCCTTTTGTTTCCTCACTCCCAGACCAGTGGGGAAAGAGAGGTTTTTTTTCCTGAGGGCCTCAGAGCCTCGGTTCAAAGGCAAAAATGAAAAAATTATCGAGGCCATTGTTTCATTTCATTAGGTCCCTCTTTGGTATTTCTCTTCCCCTGGTGGGGTAAAGAGCTGACCCTGCTGGCTGAAAGCAGTGAGTGGTTTTGAGCTGAGGACAATGCAGTGAGCTCTTTGAGGAACATAAGAGAAAACAAGTAGAACACGCAGAACAAGGTGGCAGGACCTCTTAGAGTGGTTTTGTTTGATTTTGCTTTCAATAGAAGGTACTTCTTTAATAGGTTTGTGTCCCCTCCCTTCCCCTCAGTCTGGAATTTGAAGATAGGCTGAAATAGAAACTCATTACTGTGGCTTGATTGCTGCCTCAGTCCCGGGTCAAAGATCTGCTGGGATACCTGTCCTTGGAAGCAAAGGCCTTCTCTAATTAGCACGTTGGAAAAGATACGTGTGTGATAGTTCCAGGCTACAGAAGGCAGCCAGGGAATCTCCCGTGAGCAATTTTAAAATTGGATAAATCCGTTGTGCCACCCCAGTAACGTGGGTTTATTGTGGTGTTTGTTGTTCAGCTAATCAGCGCTTAATTTTCAGCGAAACAACTGCAGAAATGTTGCATGCTGAGGGGAATTTCATAGTTGCAGGACACAATTTACTCCTAAAAAATCATGACATAAAAACCCCTTGCTTGTTGTTTTTAATCCGCACTTAATGTAATTTGAATTGGTTTTACATCTGTGTAGGTTTGGGCACTGAACATTCATGGTTTGGTTTTACATCTGTAGGTTTGGGCAGTGGAACATTCATGGTTTGGTTTTACATCTGTGTAGGTTTGGGCACTGAACATTCATGGTTTGGTTTTACATCTGTGTAGGTTTGGGCACTGAACATTCATGGTTTGGTTTTCCATCTGTGTAGGTTTGGGTGTGGAACATCCATGGTTTGGTTTTACATCTGTGTAGGTTTGGGCACTGAACATTCATGGTTTGGTTTTACATCTGTGTAGGTTTGGGCAGTGGAACATTCATGGTTTGGTTTTACATCTCTGTAGGTTTGGGCACGGAACATTCATGGTTTGTTTGGAAAACATTTACAAGAAGATCACTGGCAAAGAGCTGAAGTACGAGGCGCTGATGGGCAAACCCAGCAGGCTGACATACCAGTATGCAGAGCACCTGATCCGGGCCCAGGCCCTGCAGAGGAGCTGGGAGCAGCCCATCCAGACCCTCTATGCTGTGGGGTAAGGTGTGCTGAGCCCCCCGGGTACAGCAGGGAACCCCAGCCCCTCTGCGCTGTGGGGGGAGGGGGGGTAGGCCCCCCGNTACAGCAGGAAACCCCAGCACACCCAGACCCTCTGTGCTGTGGGGTAAGGTGTGCTGAGCCCCCCAGGTACAGCAGGGAAGCCCAGACCCTCTGTGCTGTGGGGTAAGGTGTGCTGAGCCCCCCGGGTACAGCAGGGAACCCCAGACCCTCTGTGCTGTGGGGTAAGGTGTGCTGAGCCCCCCCGGGTACAGCAGGGAACCCCAGCCCATCCTATCCCTCTATGCTGTGGGGTAAGGTGTGCTGGGTCTGACAAATACAGCAGGAAACCCCAGCCCATCCAGACCCTCTGTGCTGTGGAGTAAGGTGTGCTGAGCCCCCCGGGTACAGCAGGGAATCCCAGACCCTCTGTGCTGTGGGGTAAGGTGTGCTGAGCCCCCCAGGTACAGCAGGGAATCCCAGACCCTCTGTGCTGTGGGGTAAGGTGTGCTGAGCCCCCCAGGCACAGCAGGGAATCCCAGACCCTCTGTGCTGTGGGGTAAGGTGTGCTGAGCCCCCCAGGCACAGCAGGGAATCCCAGACCCTCTGTGCTGTGGGGTAAGGTGTGCTGAGCCCCCCAGGCACAGCAGGGAATCCCAGACCCTCTGTGCTGTGGGGTAAGGTGTGCTGAGCCCCCCAGGCACAGCAGGGAATCCCAGACCCTCTGTGCTGTGGGGTAAGGTGTGCTGAGCCCCCCAGGCACAGCAGGGAATCCCAGACCCTCTGTGCTGTGGGGTAAGGTGTGCTGAGCCCCCCAGGCACAGCAGGGAATCCCAGACCCTCTGTGCTGTGGGGTAAGGTGTGCTGAGCCCCCCAGGCACAGCAGGGAATCCCAGACCCTCTGTGCTGTGGGGTCAGGTGTGCTGAGCCCCCCAGGCACAGCAGGGAATCCCAGACCCTCTGTGCTGTGGGGTAGGGTGTGCTGAGCCCCCCAGGCACAGCAGGGAATCCCAGACCCTCTGTGCTGTGGGGTAAGGTGTGCTGAGCCCCCCAGGCACAGCAGGGAATTGCTCACAGTGTAAATGCCAGCCAAGAAAACCACCAAACTCTTACCAGCTTCTTTCTCCTACTATTAAGACCATCTAACTTTCTTGGTTAAAAAGAAAGGGGTGTTTTTTATGACATTTCTAGTCTTAAAAATTAATAATTCTTTGCTTTTCCTATGTGTAATTTCTCTAGTAGCACAAAAGGTGTTTTATACGCAACTAAGATTGCTCCTGATTGATTATTTATTTATTTATTTCTGTAATAGGCTGTGTAAATCTAACAAGAAGGGTTTGCATGGGTGTTTATTTTATGAGGTTTAGTGGTGTAACACCAACTGGCTTGGAGCAAAGGACAGTTAGAGAGTGTAGAGCTGCACTTCATCTCTGAGGTCACTTAGGTTGGTCATGTGCCACATCAAGGAATCCTTTTCAGAGAAGGAGATAAAGCTGTATTGTATTAAAGACTGTTCCAGAATCTCCAAGATGTTTGGAAATAGAATAAGCTCTATTCATAGGCTGCTCATACCTTGATTTTCTCTCCCCTGGCCCTGACCCGCAGTATGGAGAGTGATTCATTTTTATCGTGTCATGCTTCACGAAAACAGTGCCATAAAATAGCCCTGGGGTTGGATTTCTCCCCGTGTGCCTGGTTCCACATGGGGTTGTGTGAAGCACAGGATAAACTGTTTAATGGGAACTGTAAAAACCTCTGGTGACAACCTAAAGGTGAACTTTGCTGTTGGCAGGGACAACCTCATGACGGATGTCTACGGTGCTAACCTGTACAACCGCTACCTGGAGGAGCACTCGGGGAAGGGCTCCAAACCCCGCATCCAGGCCAAGGTCTCGGGTGGCAGAGGCCCTGCCACGCTCTCTCAGGACGGTGAGATGGGCCTCAGCTGGGAGAACGAGTTGGCATCGGCAGCTGCTGCCCACTGCAGGTCTGTCCTGGTTTGCACCGGGGTGTACAACCCCCACACCGAGGTGCCCCTGGATACTGGGGACAGCATAACCGAGACCGTGTTCCACGGCCACAGGGATTTCAGGTTCGACCCTGGTTTGGTGGAACCAGACCACATTGTGCCAGATGTGGATGCTGCTGTAGACCTGGTCTTCCAGCTGGAGAACTTTGCACCTAACTGAGGTGACAGGATTTCTTAAGGACCCCTCAGTGCTGTGCTTTTTCTTCCCCAAAACACACTGTGCTTTACAAGAGTGCCACAAACCGCTGCCTTCTGAAGTTTTTTAACCTCTAAACGAATACAATCTTCTATTAAGTATGCTTATTAGTAGTACATGTAGGTACATTAGTGTCTTCAAGTATATTAAATATCAATAATCCTTTCTGTAGTGCTTCTAAATACGTAATTTCTGGCTTGAGTTGCCCTTTATTGTCTTCCTCTTTGTTCTGTTAGGAATTCTAATAGCAATAGTTCATGGCCGCCTATTCATGTACTGGTACTTAAATTCCCTCCATGGCAGTACCTTCTTTGGTTTGCTGGAACATTGAGCTTTTAGGCATTGGGGATCTCGAGGGTATCAGATCGTGGTGCTGGGGTCACTCAGCCCATTCCAAACGGGCTGGTACAGAGCACAACGTGTATTAGTGCTTGGCATTCTGCTCGTGCTGAATGCTCTCCTCAATCAGAGCGGGGTTCAGTCTGTTCCACTTTGGGGTTTCTCTGCTGTAACCTGCTGCTGCCTTTCTCCGTGTCTGTTTTCCCATGTCCCTGGAGTTTTGTTGCTCCTCTCTGCTGTGAGGTGTGAAGCCTTGACAGAAATGCCCCTGTGGGGTGGGCAAGGCTGACTCGTTCCCAACCTTGTTGGAACTCCAACCACGCTGAGCACAGTCCTGGGAGGAGAGCAGCAGACCTGGGTGCCCTTCTGTGGCCTTTTGCTCTTTGCCTTTCTATCTGCACCTCTTCTTTTCCCTTTTTTAAATTTTTTTTTTTGATGAATTTAGAATCTTAGAAAGCTTTAGCAGTTTTGTTTCAGGTGTTTCTGTGAGTTGGACTTTACCACTGAATCAGTGACTACTGCTCGGCCAAAAAGTGCCTCATGATTTACTTGAAGCCTCAATACCACTGTGGTAATTAACTGGCCTTTAGTGTAATATATTTCACCTGATGTCAATGTTATATGTTGTTTGGTTCATGGATTTTATAGCTGTTCATTTAAAAAGAAAAAGTAATTTATTTTTTGTTATTTTTGTAAAATACTTCCAAAGTTTTCATCCCAAAGATGTCTTGGAAAATGTTTCCGTGTTACTTTGTTATAACACAGTCTATGTTGTACTTGTGACATAAGCTTGGAAAACATAACCCCATTAAATGTTTTAAAACCAAAGTCAACTTTTACACACAAAGATCAATTCACATCAGGGGCTAGGCAGGTGTTTAGGGTTGTGGTTTTTTAGGTTTTTGTTGGTTTTTTTTTTCAAATTAGAAATTGTACAAACAAAACCCTGGGTGTTCATTTCTCCCAGGTTCTTGCAGGGCTGGCTGAAAGCATTGACAGACGTGGTGGCACGGAGGGAAATGACTTCCTGGCCAAATCCTTCACTGCTCCTGATCCCAACAGCAACATCTGAGCGCTCACAGCTGCTGTGAAGCCAGATTTTGTTGTTGTTGTTGTGTTTCCTCTGTTTGCAAAGCACTGTAACCCCCTCTCCACTGGCAGGGCTGTTGATTCATCTCTTGCAATGTTTCCTAAGTGGCTTTCAACGCTGGATCCAGTGTCAGGACACTGCTCTAAACAGTTTATTCCCCGTTTCTTCACTGGAAAAGTATTTACAGCAGCACATTCTTGCCTTTTTGTTGGTACAATAAACAGATATCTACCTGTTTCTTTGGCACTTTTCTGTAGCATACCGAGTATTTGCAAAGAATGCCAAATCTAAGCAAAGGCTGTAATTTTGTAAGGTCAGGATGATTTGAAGTCACGTTGTTTCAGTACTAAAGCATGTTGCAGAGCTCTCTCACTTTACCAGAATCGGTGAAGCAAGGAATAAAAATGTTGGAAGTTACTAAGGAACAGAAAATGTTCCGTTTGTTTCTCCTTTTTTTTTTTTCTCTCCAATATGCATGAACACTTCAAAAAGTTCATGAAGGAACTGTATGGATACCTCTTAAATTCTGTCCCTCGTGGAGACATTAACATAAAATGTGTTTGTAGAAAAGGCAGGCAGTCCCTTTTTCTCTGTCCCATCACTAGTAAAATGTAAAACCATTGCCCCCATGCAGTCCTCCAAGCCTCAGGGTGTTCCAGATTCTCCAGCTCCATGGACTCCAGCTTGGTGAGGGGCAATGTGGGCTTGACAGAGCCTCCAAAAGCCAAAATGCTGAAAAACCAGCAGGTGAAGGAGTTAAAGGAAGGTAGAACTCATGCCCTGGGTAATGCTCCACACAGAAGGCACTTGCCAAAAGAGGTGGAAATCTTCCCTCAGAGTAAAGGGGAGAGGCCAGGCTTACAGGGAGTACTTTGAAACTCAGTGGTGTGCCTGTGTGCTCTGTAACTTGAACAGAAATGGGTGCTAACAGTTGTGGGGTATCACAGCACATCTCACACGGTCTGCATTAAAACCTTTTGTCTAGACGAGGATGAATTCTTGGGCGATGAAATAGATCCTGTTTTCAACACTGGCAGGAACAGGCTGCACATTTAAAGCCTCAGCAAAGAGTGTTTGTGTGGTCACTTTGTGAATAAAACAAACGAGTGCATACTGAAAATAGCACGGGTGGGTTTACTTCACATGAGGATTGGTTTGCTCTGTCTCACTGAGCCCACCTGGGACTCAGCTGCTCTTAATGAAAAGTTCTCCTCCTGGCATTGTGCTGGTCTGGAATGCCAAGCTCGGAGTCCAGGGCTGGAATCCAGGAGCGTGCTGGACACGCCTGACAGTTCAGCAGCCAGCAGGGCTCTCACAGGTTTATTTACTGACCTTCTCCTGAAGCAGCACCTGTTGGATGGGTAAGAATCTCAGAATCAGATTTTTCAGTAGGATTTGGGATTGGTTCTATGGAAATCTTTCTGCTGGTTTGGCACCTAACTTCCTGCCCAGAGATGTGGAGAAAAAATATTCCGTGGAGTTTGACTATAAAAATACAGGGGGTTTTTGTTTGTGTTTTTTCAGGTACAAGCTACATAAGGAAAGGTCAGGTCACCAGAGCAAATGAGAAATGGTTGTAGTGCGTGTAGATCTCTCGTATCCAAACTATTCCACGTTCCTGGGAAATTCGAGGGAGAGTTCCTAGAAATGAGAAGTCACTTCTCAGTGTTCATCACATGCACTTGTAACAAGCCACTAAAGGGGAAAAATTGGTTTTTTTCCCACAGGGATTTAGAAACTCTGGTGTAAATGTGCAAAAAGGAAGGTCAGTCCCTGCCAAGGGCAGGTGGATGTTAATGGTGGCACTTGCACTTCTCCCCTCTCACCCCGATTCTCTCCAGCACTGCCCACCAGTGACAGGGCAGAGCCACAGTGATGCAGGAGCACAGAATCTGTCACTAAAGAGAATTAACTGACAAATTCAGCTCCACCCAGCACCCCGAGCAACCAGCTTTAGAGCACTGACAACTCCTCATTGCTCTTTGGACACCTGAGGCTGTTCCTGAAGGAGCAGACAATGCAGAACCAAGTAATTCGATATTTGGCTCCTGCGGATCACAAATACCCACCTGCTGACGTTGGAATTAAAGAGCCAAACAAAAAGGAAGGGGTGTTGCTTTGTTTAATTGACAGCACTTCAATAAAATCCAGGATCTGAACGTTCCCCTGGGGAGGTACAGTTGTAACTACATTGTTTACACTTAATTGCAAGCACTGAAAAAGTTATTTGCACTTCTCCAACACTGAGCATTTCGGATTTCATTCTTAACCTTCCAGACAGCTCTGCTGGAGAGTTCACTAGCTGGGAACAACTGGAAGTGCATGCATTTCTGGAAGTGATGGACAGTTGGAAGGATAAGAGGAAGTTAATTCAGCACCATTTGTTTAATTAAGAGTACATTAGGGCATTATCTTGTTGTAAAAGTCGACCATGCATCATTGGAAGATGGGATACATTAATTTCTCAAAACTTGATTTTGTTCCTGATCATATACCACAACAAGGTACATGCATAAAATAACAACAAAAGGTATTCATTGCCAAATGTTTTACTTTAATTAAACCTTTTTAATGATACACGGTACAATGTATCCACTACTCGGCTAAAATTCACGACAAAAGCAGGTTTCATGTTTAAAAATACTTTTTCATAATAAATTCATAAATAGATGAAGGTAAAGTATAAAAAATTACCGTAGTATGCAAGCTTGCTCCCTTGTCTCCTCATATTCCAAATCTTTTAGTCAGTATCGTGATAAGAAAGTTTAAAAGCAAAACAGTTACTGATGATTAGAAATGTACAGCCTGCATCTCTCGAAGAAACCTTGAAAAGCAACAGATTTGTCCTAGAAAATGCAGAACCATTTTAACACTGTTATCATCCAAACCCCTCAAATAATTTTGGAATGCAGTGAATGAATTCAATATGAATTAAGAGATTTTTACCTTCCCCCCAGGAGGTGTGTGTGAGCCAGACTGGCTGGGATGCTCCCTGCTCTCTGGAGTTGTGGGGTTTTTTTTACCTGTCAGATCTCAGCGAGTGAGGCACAGGAGAGGGAAAAGCTGGCTGACAGCACAGAGCGTGTCTGACTATCAGAAATCATCTCCTTGCAGACTTATAAAATAGAAATCTTTAAAAACAGTTACAAAGAACTAAATTCACCTTCTGCTCAGTATGTGCCTGTTTCTGTTTTTCTGTCTGGCAGGCAGGACAGGGTCTGGTGTCCCCCACTGGCTTCCCCTGTTTTGGGAATGGTTTGTGTGTGTCACACCATTCCAACACAACCCCGTGGGGGATCCCTGATACTCCACCACCAAACCCCATTAGCAAAGTTATTCTCCTCATCAATATTATCACTCTCTTAAGAAAGCATTTATTTCGTCAAGTATCAAACTACTTTTCACACTTATCTATTTTAATATCATTTATAAAGGGAAAAAAAATCTTACTTATGCACAGCATTGAAATAGGAAATGAACATGAAAAATGCAGAATAATCAGGATGCTCTGCCTTTCACATTAATGATTTTTTTTTTCTCTCTGATAACTATTTCCCTTTAGTGCAAAACCACTTCCATACAACTTTTGTGCTTTATTTGCAATGGTACCGAGATGCTTTTGAAGACCTTGGGAGGCATCTGTCTGCAGCTTTTCTGTCTCTGAAAATCCAGCTCTTGGCTTGCTTTTAAAAAATGTCTTCAAGTTTTCAAGGCAAGTTTGCATGCCGTGTCCAAAGGACAATCTCCTGCAGCCTTGCTGTCACACAGGATAGCCTAGGCACCCAAAATGAGCTCCACGTTTGGTGAAGTGCTTAGAAATCTACCAGAATTAGCTAATAGGAAATCTAGGAGTGGTATTAGCTGGGCTTCATTGAGTCTTAAAATGTGTCATTAAAGGGACATTCTAAAAACTCGATTTCCAGTACAGTGAGAGTAAGAAAATCATCAGGACTTCTCCTCTGTTCTTAAGTACTCTCATTTTCCTCCAGTTTTGTTTTGCAAAGCAAACGTTAGCAGATTTATTTGGTTTTGTATTTCCATAATTACAAATATTTGCACAAGTTCCATCCCTGGCGATGGACTGGATGAGAAAGGAGATAAAATTAACTTAAAGCAAAATCAATACAAAGGGTAACAAAGGCCGTGCTCCTGGGAACCACATTCTGCTGATGACTTCATTTCAGCATTTGCCTCTGCACTCCACTCCCAAGTGTTACAGAGCAGAGATCGATGTCCCCTTTCTGTGCTTTTGTAATATTTCTGCACGCTTTGGTACTGCCAAAAATAAATGATAAATACTAATGCAAACGCACCATCAGCCAAGGGGATCTTCTTAAAAGCAATTACGGCACCGGGGTCTCGTTAATGTTCAACTGGCAGCGAACAGGTTTCTTGGCAAATGTTTCTGCTGTGAACTCTGAACAAGCACTACTGAATTATTCACTTGATGGAGGAAATCAGTGCCCATTTGCACCCTGAGAGCTGAAAAGTCAGATTTTTTACCCGTAAATCACAGGTTTTATTGCTCCTCACTCTCCTCGCCCAGGTATCCTTTTGGTTTCAACGGGATTAATGGAGCTAAACCAACAATCTTCCTTAATGCCTGAACTCCATAGCTGCGTGTGAGTCACAGGTTTAATAAAGTCTTCGGCAGGGCAGTGAAAAGCTCCACATTTACAGTTGATTTCTGCTCAAGAAGCTCCCAGCCTGGTGAGCTCTGTGCCACTGCCAGTGAACAAAGGAAGGGTTTGGTAATCAAAATAAACTTTAACTGCTGCCAGCCCAAGCACCAGCAGCTGCTAACCTAAAAAATAAACCGGGTCTTCAGGCTATTTCTTTGTTCCCTTTTGTCCAGGCAGGAGGGCATGCAAACTTGCACCACTGCTTGTTACAACACGGAAGAGCCAAGAGTTAAAAGACAAAACCGATTTAAAGCCATAGTTGTAGCTTTCTGCAGCAAACTGAAAACTAATTGGAATTGGTGCCTTCATGTAAAGTACAGCAAACAAATCGCTGCTGCTGTATTGCACATTTTCTGACTGAACCAGGCTGACCTGCAGACAGAGCCTCACCCTTCAAGCCCAGTTGAAGAGATACACCCAGGCAAATTGTCATGAAAAGCGTAGTTGCCTGGCCTAATTCTACTTATTTACTAAACAAACCTCAAAACGAAGAAAATGGATCCATAATTCCTCAGTTCTCCATCTACTGTAAAAACACAATCATTCACTGGCTGCCCTGGAAGCAGGATTTATGTTCATTTTGCTTCTTGTTCCAGTTTCAAGATGAGTTACTATGTAAACGATGGATTTCAGTCTGAGTAGTAGCAATACTGTTGTTAAACGCGTGCGAATTCTTCCTCTCAGCATGAAATAATTTGGCACTGATCCTGCAGGTAGAGGGAGGCTGAGCTCATCTGGGGGTCCCTGGTCAAGCAGAACTGCAGGACCGTGACCTGCAGGTATAAACTGCAAACATTCTGTACCTTAAAGACCATCTCACCAGCAGGAGAAGCAGTCACCGGGACTGAGTTTCAGCTTGGACTGAAACAGTTCACAGTTTCTCCTGAGAGCAGAACCTGGGGAATACACCAACAGCTCTGAGGTTTGGACAAGGCTCGTTTTCAGGGTCTGGCTGGACATTTATTGCCTGTTTATCTCTGGGTGTAAGAGAGCTGGGAATAGCCTGGAAAGCCATCCAAAACCCACTACCAAGTACTGCAGCTCAGCCTGCCCTTCCGTAGGAAATATCAGAATTGTGAAAACTACACTAGTTGAAAAATTTAAGGCCTTTTCATTCTCACAACTAGAAAATTTGAAAACTAACCCCTTAGAGAGAAGCAAACAGGCTACAAAGCATACATCACTCCTCAGTTATCTACCTCACAGTTTAAAAAACCAGAAAGAGCAGAGAATGGTTTAATATTTGCTACAGGAAGATGAATAGTATTAAAAAATTAGTATCCATTAGCCCTTTCCTAAATCTTCCTAATTTTTATGACACTGGATATGTTGGATGACTAAACTGGTGCAGCCCTAGTAGCAAAACAATTCAAGTCCTTTTTGATCTGGATTTTTCAAAGAGACAAGTGACTTCACTTCAAATGGGTGCTTTTTGAAGGTAAGCTCCTTCAAATTGTCAGGGCTGCAGAAATCACTTGCCATCCCCTGAACACATTTGCTTTATCTGCAGAGTTAAAAATATTGCTGCTCCTGCTCTCTTTGCAAATCCACTTTTGTAAGGTGCCTGAGAGTGTAAATGCAGAGGACTGCTGCCATCAGTACCTCAGCTACATCTACAGCATACACTACAGAGCTGCAAGGACTGCATGGAGCTGGGTTATGAAATCTGCTTCACTTAATGCAGACTTTTCATCAGCTCTGAAAGTCTTTTCCTGCTGAATGTTTTCAAGAAATGAAAAGCGACCGGTGACTTGTGGTAGGGAGAGGGAAACATTTGGGTAACAAAGCTGGGAGGGAATCACTCAAAAAGACCAACCAAGAAGCTGCAATGCATGCAGTTCTCAGCTGTTCTGAGGTCTTCTTTCCCATTATATGCCCATGTAGTATTTAAAGAGATGGTTTAAAAAACAAAACCAATAAAAAAAAATCAAATCCACTTATGCCACTTATGCACTCTGGTAACATAACATCACATGTATGGCCAGAATGAACCCTGTATTTGACCATTAGGCACATGGCAAGAGATCTTGGCTACAGTCAGTTCAAGGTTTCTCCAGTTCCTGTTTCCAGTGGTGCAGGTCTTGAGTTGTGGAATGAAATGATGAGACCTGAGGGCAAAAATCTCAGTGATACTTCCACCTGGAAAAAGGAGTTATCACTGTGCAAACGATAGCAAATGAAATGCATCCTCCCTCTCCTCAAAGGCTGTTTTAAATCACTACCCTGGTCCAATCCTGCTTGACAGCAAACCCCGTGGTAGTGCTCAGGCTGGCTTTGCTTTCTGTTAAAACGCTAACTTCAAATGATAACAAAACCTGAGAGAAGCTCCCCCACCTGGGCCTGTTCCAACAGTAACTGGCAATCCATGTGCCCTAGCACAGGTGACTGCTGTTTGGTCCTGTAACCCAAATCTTGCTAATTATGGCCCCTGAAACACCTTTATCAAAGCCACTTTCCGGTCACTAGCGGAGCGCTGAGGATTTGAAGAGACACTGTCAAGGTTGCCTGTTCCAAAAAGTGACCTCCTTTGCCACCAGTCCCGTGCTAAATGCTTACAGACCTTTGGGTTTGCATCAGTCTCTTCCCCAACCAAATGTCTTCCCACCCCGAAACACCAAGTTCAAAGACGTTTCCTCCGTTTTTGTAACTCGTATGAAGGTTACAGAAAATAAAACGGTGGGGACAAATGTTGAGTAAGTTTCTCGGAGGGTTTGACTTTTAGGACTACCTCTCAAAAGTCCCTTTTTAAAAATAAGACACCGAAGCAAACAGGATTGTGTCTAACTTCTACAAAATTGCTGGTTTCACAGGAGGAGGAGGAGGAGGAGAATATGGCTACCATGCTACTCAGCATTAGGGTGAAGCACCATCTAAATTCCAGTAAAGTTAGGGATATCACCTAGCTCTTATCAGCAACCACAGCCCCAGCCTTCCACCAGGGCTTTGCTGTCAAGCCTGATGCTGTCAGTATTCTTCTCACTGAACATGGGCCCTCCGTGCCTCATCATGAGCTCCGTGGCCATCTTCACAAAGGCCTCCTCCACGTTGCTGGAGTCCTTCGCCGAGGTCTCTATGGCACAGATGATGTTGTCATAGCGTTCAGCCAGGCTCTGAGCTTCTTCCAGCTGAACCTCTCTAAGGTCACTTAGGTCAGACTTGTTTCCTGGAAGAAAAGGAAACAACAGAGCAATTCATAATGGCTGTTGGTGTCACAGGAAGTGTTTGGCAGGAGGTTCTGGGGTTGCCCAAGGAAGCTGCAGGATTTCCATTCTGTACATTTTCAAAATGTGACTGAAAAGGCCCTGACCAACCTGACTCTGGCCTTGCTCCGAGCAGGAGGCTGGACTGGGTAATCTCCAACCTGTATTTCTGTATTATCCATAAAGAACAGAAAAAGTAACCCAAGAGTGGTGGCTGCAGCCCCCAACAGAAGAGAACAGGCTGGGAAAGGAAAGTTAAAACCATTTTGTGGAAACAGCAGCTGTCTGCTGGTTCCTAGGGAAATCTACAGTGGCACTGCTGTTGTATTAGCAACTCTACAGGCCCCAAGAGCCACAGCCGAGTCCAAAACATTTGGGATGCAAAGCAGAACTTCTAGCAAAGAACTGACAGACCCCGACTGCCCCAAAGTCCTCCCAAAATTCCGCTGTCTGCTGTAGGATGTGTGTGTTCCAACTCACCAAAACACATCGGCTTGCTGTGATGGAGCTTCCCTGGGCCCTGGAAACCTAAAGATCTTTCTATTGGAACAGCTCCACAGCAGCTGTGCCTCAGGACTGGCAAATCCTGGGCATCCCACTTCTCCATTGAGGGAGATGCAAAGGACTCAAAGCTGCCTGCTTCTTAACAGAAGTCAATCAAAGCAAAACACTTCTGCTTCAGTGAATCGGCGCTTTTGGCAAGATTTCCACTTGGGTCTGTTGCAGACACCTCAAAACCAAAACCTGTGGCCACACTGAAGAAGCAGTGATGTCTGTAACTCACCGATCAGTAACTGCACTATGTTGGAGCCGGCGTACTTCCTGACATCCTCGATCCAGCGAGGGATGGACAGGAAGGAGCCTCTCTTGCTGATGTCGTAGGCCAGGATGGCGCCGTTGGCGCTGCGATAGTAGCTCTGGGTGATGGTGCGGAACCTCTCCTGGCCGGCCGTGTCCCAGATCTGCAGCTGAAGGAGAACAGCACAGCGTGAGGCCGGGAGCAGCTCTCCTCAACCAAGAGAGAGGCCTCGACCCGAGAGCCCTGATCCAACTCTCCTGTATCTGCAGCACATTCTAGCACCGAGTTTATCTGGTGTTTTGTTCATCATCTAAGGATGAGAATACATCCTTGAGACCCTTGATACAAACATATATATACACACACATATGTAATCCATGCTGGGAACTTGGCTGCTGGAAGTTTCTATCTGCACCCCTTGGGACGCTGGTTTCCTGCCAGTGAGCCCCTTCTGTGGCACATTCTGAAATCCTCTCGTGTGCCCAGCCCATGCCCTTTGCCAGCCTCTGCAGCAGAGCCAGCAGAACAAGATGCCAGCCTGCAGCCAAGGTCACCACGTGTGCCACGGGTGGGTTTTCACTGCCACGTCGCCCATGGCACTGAGGTGGCTTTGCCAGTTCTGCAACAAAGGGAGCAGGATGTGGCCACATAATCTGAGAGCACGGACGCTGTTTCGGAAGGAAATATGAGACAATTAAAAGAATACAGACAAAAGAGTGTATGAATGAAAATCCTAGGTTTCAATAAGGTCAGTCAAGGATCTGGTCAGTCTAAGCACCTGTCCCTTTTGGGGTGGTAGAACAGACATTACATCTGGGCAGGAAGAAGAAATGCTTGGTTTACATATTTCTGCCCAAATCCAGCAGCATAAGAATTATGGGTTTGGTATCAGAGTTTGAGGTCCCAGTACTGGATGTTCCAGAGGAAGAAACCAAATAATTCAGAGTGGACAAACACAATATCCTGCTCATAGAGAATTTCTTTGTAAATCCTCTTGTTTTATAGGTTGTCTAATGTCCTGGAACACAATGCCTTATATTCCAGGATCTTTTAATCTAAAGTAACTATGGATGTTCTCATCCTCCATATAAATCTCTAATCCTTTTTGAATCTTTCAAACCTCTTGGCTTCGATATAAAGTCACAATGAAACTAAAGAATTTCCCTTCATAAATTTATATTCTGTTGCACTTTCACTTCTCTGTCCCCAAATGACTGCTTGTCTTTTTGTGCCATTCCTTATGTTCTGCATCTCCACCGAAACAGGACATAAGCAAACACTACTGGGGTTTTTAATCCTCACATAGTGTGGACCTTTTATTTATGGTTTCCTCTCTCTCTGAAGCTCCTCATTTTAAAGTGTTGTCAACAACTTAATACAATGTGCCAGTGGTATTTTGCACCAAATAATACAGAATCGTTTTTCCTGTTATTTCTTTTGCACACGAGTGTTTTGTTTGTATCTTCTGACTCTGCCGCATTTTTGAGCAGCAAATTTCACTTTGGAAAAGGCTGTGCTGATAAGATCTCATTTCCTGTGCTAAGCAAGCATTTAGATCCCAGATGATGTATGCACAGCTTAAAAGGAATCAATCCCACGAAAAAGTACTTCTCAGTTCTGGAAAGGGTTTTCTCAGAGCAGGGGAAGGGACTGTAATGGACTCAGAAAACCACAGAGCAACGATTATTAATGGAACAGATAATGGTTCAGAGCAGTCAACAGCAATTACCAGAGAGAAGGAAATTTGGGGCAGCTTTATGGATGATCTCTGCACTCCAGTCTCCCACTAGACCTTTGTGTTTGGTACGTAGTTTTAAGTCTCAATACTTGATTAGGTCAAGTGCAAGAAAAGGCTAATGATGATTACTCAGCTCTTGGGAAGGGCCTGAGGGATTCTGTGCATACAGACAAATCAGAAACATTTTAATTAAAAAATAAAGTTGTTTTCACTAACACTTTTCACGTGGTGTAAATAAAAGTACGGAGTGCCTGAGCAAGCCCGTCGTGGGCCATGTGCCCCGTGGTGGATTTTGAGAACCCCTGTATCAATACATCCCAGGGAATCACAGAGGTTAGGACAGATTTTGGGAGGTGGCAAAGCCAACTGGCTGCTCAAAGTGGGGTCAAAACTCATACTTCCAGAAAGAATTGCTCCACGATTTTCCCAGGGACAAACATGAGTGTGACCAGCCTGCAGTTCCCTGGATTTGTTGTGCTCTCTGAAGATGAGCACAACATTTGCCTTTCTCGGGTCCTTCCTAATTTCTACAGCCTCTCAGTAGCGACAGAACCACCTCAAAAGGTCATCAGCAAGATCTCAGAGCACTCCCTGACACGTTTCACTCAAACATTTGTGTCTGTGTTCACAGCACTGAATGTACCAAGTGGCTGAAGCCCTCAGTGTCCTGCTGGGAACAGCACAGAGCACGGCTCTGACCTCCTCAGGAGCTCAGGCAGGACTCTTTCTCCCAGCACACATCCTCCAGGTGAGCACAGGCCCTGGGAGCTGTGTTCCATCCATCATCACTCCTCCTGTGTGAGGCGCTGGGAGCTGTGTTCCCCTGCTCATCACTCCTCCTGTGGGAGGCACTGGGAGCTCGTGGTCCCCTGCTCCTCACTCCTCCTGTGTGAGGCGCTGGGAGCTGTGTTCCCCTGCTCATCACTCCTCCTGTGGGAGGCACTGGGAGCTCGTGGTCCCCTGCTCCTCACTCCTCCTGTGTGAGGCGCTGGGAGCTGTGTTCCCCTGCTCATCACTCCTCCTGTGGGAGGCACTGGGAGCTCGTGGTCCCCTGCTCCTCACTCCTCCTGTGTGAGGCGCTGGGAGCTGTGTTCCCCTGCTCATCACTCCTCCTGTGGGAGGCACTGGGAGCTCGTGGTCCCCTGCTCCTCACTCCTCCTGTGTGAGGCGCTGGGAGCTGTGTTCCCCTGCTCATCACTCCTCCTGTGGGAGGCACTGGGAGCTCGTGGTCCCCTGCTCCTCACTCCTCCTGTGTGAGGCGCTGGGAGCTGTGTTCCCCTGCTCATCACTCCTCCTGTGGGAGGCACTGGGAGCTCGTGGTCCCCTGCTCCTCACTCCTCCTGTGTGAGGCGCTGGGAGCTGTGTTCCCCTGCTCATCACTCCTCCTGTGGGAGGCACTGGGAGCTCGTGGTCCCCTGCTCCTCACTCCTCCTGTGTGAGGCGCTGGGAGCTGTGTTCCCCTGCTCATCACTCCTCCTGTGGGAGGCACTGGGAGCTCGTGGTCCCCTGCTCCTCACTCCTCCTGTGTGAGGCGCTGGGAGCTGTGTTCCCCTGCTCATCACTCCTCCTGTGGGAGGCACTGGGAGCTCGTGGTCCCCTGCTCCTCACTCCTCCTGTGTGAGGCGCTGGGAGCTGTGTTCCCCTGCTCATCACTCCTCCTGTGGGAGGCACTGGGAGCTCGTGGTCCCCTGCTCCTCACTCCTCCTGTGTGAGGCGCTGGGAGCTGTGTTCCCCTGCTCATCACTCCTCCTGTGGGAGGCACTGGGAGCTCGTGGTCCCCTGCTCCTCACTCCTCCTGTGTAAGGACCCCGAGTCACTCAGCTTTTTAAACCACCTCCAGTTCGCTTTGCTCTCATTACTGAGGCTCCAGCTCGCCTCAGACCCTAAACAGATGCTTTTTTTGCAAACATATCCACACGTCTGTCACTGCTCCATCACTTCTGGGGCCAGCAGGAGCCAGGGCTCCCCGTTTCAGGGCAAGTCAGTTAATACTGTCATGGGTTAATGACTCGAGGAAGCCAAGCTATGGCATATTATCAGCAAGGACATCCCACCCCAGATGACTTCACGTAAAGCAAGTTGTATTTCTAAAGGAAAAATACACCTAGCTTGCCTATTTCTAAAGGAAAAATACACCTAGCTTGCCTGACAGCACCTTTGGAAAATGCTGAGAAAAATATTTCCACGTAACATTCATCAGTCTGATACATGGTTTAAAATATAATTTAAGCAATGACAAAAATACCAGTTGTGATCCTAAGTAAACGCTGTTTTCTCCAGCATGTGTACAGAGATAAATTGCACAGCATTATACTGAAAAAGAACCCTGAAAACTACATAAAAATACCAGTCACAACTAGAACTTTAACCAACTACTGCATAGTAGAAGTTTTATACAGTATTTCTGTTAAACTATATTTACAAGCTTGTAGCTCTTGACAAGAAATAACAATTGAAAACTCTTTGGAAAAAAATTGTAGTCTTAGTATTTCTCATTCCAAAGTCCCTCGGTGTAAGTTAAAAGTTAAATACCAAAAGAACTGTACTAAACTGTACATGGGTTACTAAAAAAGATATGCTCATGTATCCTTTTGCACTGTACAAGTGCATCACGCACGTTGTAAATGACACAAAGTCCTTAATTATTTATTTCCTTGATTTAAGTGCTTCAGCTCTGTAAATCACGTGATGGTAGCCACGTCTGTCACTCAGTGACCTTTTAAAGCAGTTCCTGATTTTGTAATTACTTTGGCAACTCCTTTGGTGTACCAGAGACAGAGAGCAGTCAGGATTGTTGGAGAACCGTGCTGAATTCATTTGAGATCACTAATTAAAAACACCTATGAAATCAGAGACTGGTGGCAGGCCTGCAGGGGGACCACTGCTAGGAACAAGGGGCCAGGATAAAGAACAGGGAATGAACACTCATTGTTCAGAAGGAGTATGAGGGAATAGCCAAAGGGAACAAAGACAAGGAGCCACCTCTCTTGTGCTAATTGTTTCACTGCTGAACACCCATTTACTTACAAAAGCTGCTTATTTTGATCTGCTCTTCAGCTTTGGATTTTTTGGACAGCCAGGCTCTTCCTGGTGGCACATAAAGGGCAGTGAGAGACACCAGAAAAAAATCTGAAACAAGGAGTGCTTCAACTGGATGTAAGGAGGAAAACAGAAGGTGGCAAAATTCATGGAGGTTCTCTGGAAGATCATTCTGGGATGTCTGCTCAGGCTTACAGAAGCAGATTTTGAACTAGAGAAATGGACAAAACGTTGAAGATGGTGAGTGACAGGTTGGCCAAAGAGCACAGTAAATGATCATTATCAAATGTGGCTTCTTCTTGCATTGATAAACATATTATCAGAGGTTGATGCTGAACAGATGGCCTCAAGACACATGAAATAATTTCTCCCTCCCTTCCTTCCTACATAATTTATTAAGTGCTTTCCTGATTCTTCTAAAGTACCACAGGAGTTCAGGTGTACTTTTGCCTGTGGAGCAGCATAAATAATGACTAAGTACATCCCACAGCTGGTACCTTCCTGTACCAAAATGGAAATGTCACTTTTGCAGCAGCAGAACAACTTCCATGAGATTTCCCAGTAGTGAAATACGGGACCTAAAGACTGTGCTAAATGAATCTTAACCAACTGTGTCAGAATCCTGTCATCTCAAATGGCAAACAATAACACACACTTCTGTAGGCTGGCAAATCACAACACTGGCTCCTACAAACATTCATTGAAACAGTCTTGCAACTTAATCCACGCAGTTTTTTTTGCCAAAAGCAACGTCTCTGTGGCAGTGTATTTCAATTTAAAGCGATATTCATGCACAGAGCAGTCAGGATAAACTGCTCCATTCCAATGCTTCCCTACATGATTTTCAGAGAGTGAGGAATCCCTCTCTGGTGGGAATGCAGTATTCCCCTTTGCTCCAGGTTGTGAGTGCCAAAGGAGCTGACAGAGAGCTACACTTTCCTCTGGATATCACAGAATATTGCTTCCAACAGCTCTGCCTGTATTTGTGCAGCAATGGTTAAATCCCCAGTCAGGAGACAAGAGAGTTAACAAGTCACAACTTTGCAATTTGGCCAGATCATGACACATTACATTTTGGGCCATTCTGAAAGGAATACAGTTCACAGCCATGAGGCCTGAACCGAAGCCAACAATCTTGATAACATATGGGCTGAAAAAGCTTGTAAGTGAAGAAGTGCCACGGTACAGAAAGAAGGATTTGTTACACAAGGAATGTGTTTTCAACTGTTCTTCTCCCCTGCTCCTTTCTGAAAGTTATACTGAGAGAGAAAAACTATGGCATAGAGGAAAAAACACTTTATGTAAAGCACTACGAAATGACAGCAAAAAGTAGACATTAAAGACAATTAATCAGCTCACAGGAGGTAATTCGTCAAAAGAAAAAGACTTTTGTTATTACTAACCATGATTTATGGACTTGGACTTAGGAATGTCCTTGCCTATCATTATGTAAAATCTTGGTTCCAGCATTTTATAAATATCTTTTCTTACAGTGACATAACAGTTATAAAACATTTTTGTTCTGTTTGCCAGATTTTTTTCCATCACTCAAAGAACAAGTAATTATTTTATCAATAGGACTTTAATCACTATGCATTAAGCGATTAACACCACTTTTAAACACTTTTGAGTGATTAACAAGACCAACTTCTGGGCACTGCAGTCTGTACTCTAGGATTTAGCCAGCTAAGAAGGATGTCTTTTAGAGAAAGCAGAGTGCCACGATTTCAACCAGTGAAACAGCATGTACTAGGACACTTCTTTAAAGGAAGACAGCCTGCAGACACTTGGTAAAGCTGATGGGGAAATTCTGGAGAGATGCTGGCCAGAATTTGCCTTTGTGATGAAAATCAGGGTGGTCAGCACAGGTACTCTGAGGTTCCATGAGACCCCAGGGTGTCAGATCTGCCAAAGCCCTGCCTGGCTCCATGGCAGCAGCATTTCAGCTCCAGCATCCCCAAGAGCCCTGGTACATCCCACAGGACAACCTGGAAGCCTGGATGGCACAGCCCAGATTACACACTCTTCCTCCCTGCAAGTGGTAAAGCTCTGCAAGCCAGGGTGAGCACATTTTGGGGAACCTTTCGAACCAGCAGACTGATTGATTTCTAAAGAGAAAGCTTCAGTTGTCAGGAGTGTCCAGAACAGCTCCTTTCTCCAGCACTAATATCTCTTTATGTATGAAGTTTAGTCAGCTTCAGCAGGTGATGAAGCAGCAGTGTATGGAATACCACGTGAGATGCTTGAAAGAACACAGCTTCAAGGTGCGAGGAAAGCCTCAAGTTTCATAAATAATAAAAAAAAAAAGTTCTTTGCAGAACCTTAACCTTCAGTCTTCCAACATGCATCTTTTCCCTCATCCAGAAAAACACATCAAAAGAAAGCGAGACCTAAAATCCTTGGGCTCCAAATGTTTCAGAAACATTATGTAACTGTAATGGGAACATCTGAAGTCTGGAGCAGAAAGGGGCACTAACACATTTAACCTTAAATTGTTTGTTTCCATCTCAAAATAAGTGTTGTTGGGTTGCAACACTACCCTCGGCCGGACTAAAAATGAAGTTTAGGCCACTGGGGACGTGGAACAAGCAGTGTCCAAGGGCTCCTTGGTTCTTTTTTTGGGTAGACACTTTGTTTTGAAGAAACTTCTAAAGATGAGCCTCTAAAAAATTCTAAAAACAGGAATTTTCTCATTCCTGCACCATTTGCTAAATAGAAAACAATATTGCCTTGAGTGGCATAAACCCCCAATGAAATCAAAGCAGCAGACAATTACCTGGCCTGCTTCTGTAAGGCAAGTCCTGCCAGGGGGGTGTGTAAGGGAGCTCAAAAAAGTGTAAGAAAATGCTTCCTTATTTCCTGTTTCCCAGAGCACGCTGAGCAAACCTAACCCAGATTAGATGGACTGCTCTGAAATCTCAATCCAACTGGAAAAGTCTGATTTAAACTTAACACACCTCCCCTACACCTGAACAGACCAAACAAAAAAAAACCTCCAAGCAAATGTTTTCATATTCAAGCTGTGTCCCTGACTCAGCAGCTGACAAAAGTATCTGTCAGGTAAATCGGCAACAATGTTGGATTAATTTCCCTAAAGTAATGCCTAAAATACTCTTCTTCCATATGTGCATTCCTAATTTTTTTGTAAGTGGAAGTACAGAACAACCCAAAGAAAAAGAAAGCTTCAAGACCTTGCATTTTCTTACTTGTTTTTTGTAAAATACTTGGAAATAACGCACGGGTTTTGTTACAGACTGCCTACTGACCCGGGAATATTCAGGTGGAAGAACTGACAATATGAAAAAGCACACCTAGGAAGTTTGGCTGGTTTCCTGGGGTACTCCTCCCCTGCTCCCGAAGTCCCTGGCTGAGACCCCTGGCACCAGGAACAGACACATTTGTCACTTTCTATGTGCCCGGCATTTAAATGGAGGCAGGTTTCAACCTTAAAGGAGAACCCCCACTCCTCCCCTGCCAGGAAGTGTGGAAGAGGCACTGACAGCTCCAACAGAAAACCTGAGTTTTCTTTTTCAGCTGCTCAGCCCCAGCCAGACGTGACAGGGAAAGATGTGATACTACCAAGAACACAAACACTGTTGCTAGGTGCGGAACTGCTCATCCCTCTCTTTTCCTAAAAAACGTGAGCCTTCATTTCCTCTATTTTCTGCAACTTTCTCACCTTAATATCCTGCTCGCCAAAGTTCATTTATAAGAAAAAAAACCGACAGAGGACTTTGACACCTACTTGGGCAAACACAGGCCGAAACGTAACTGCAAGTACTGTATTTGTGTGTCACCAAAAGCTTTACGGTTCCATCATCTTCCTCCGGGCAGTGACTGAATTAAGAGCTTTTCAGTCTCACTGCGGGTGAGGACAGTTGTCCCACCCCGTCCGGGAGGGGCTGGTGAAGGGATTTATCCCAGCAGCCCCCTTATAAACCGCAGGTGCTTCAAACATGTTCTCCCCGCTGTTTACTCGCGCTTCTGCGCTCAGAGGGGGAGCACAGTTGTGGGGAATCTGTGCCACCGAGAATCTGAGGAAAGATCCACTGGGTGCATGTCCTAGGCTCTTCCTAACCCTGACAGCCAGCTGATTTCCTCCAGCATAAGAAAAGCAGATGTCAAATTTAGAGTTTATTGAAGAACCGTAAAAACGGCACTTCCTGTGACACCCTGTAAACAGTGTCTTAAGATAATAGCATGCCTAATTTAAGAACCTTCTCTCAATCTGCCAGTTCCACATCCCTTTCTGGAAACGTGACAGCCCAGCTGAGCTTTCTTCTGGCTTGTAAACAGACCGCGGCCAGAAGCCTGAGGAAAGAGGGGTGCTGCTGCTGCCACAGCGCAAGGCAGGCTGAGCGTGTCCCCGAGCTGCGGGCTTTCGGCGGAACCGGCTACGCAGCCGCTCCTGCCGGCGATGGATGCGCTCGGTCCCTCCCGGCCCGCTCGGGCAGTGGCTCCGGACAGCCGCTTCTCCGTCCG
>VZTA01024036.1:35153-56789 GCA_013398855.1 Mohoua ochrocephala | reverse complement strand
GCGGGGCCTGTGCGGGTCTCGGTCCAAGCAACACAAACCATCCTGTGTGGGCAGACAGGAGGTAGCGCTTCTGGCGGTGCTGCTGAGCCATGAATTGCTGCCCGTGCCGAGGACCTGCACATGCCGGTGCTCGTCCGCATCCTCGCTGGAGTGGCCGATTTTCGTATTGTGTTTTCCTGGTTTCGTGCGTTCCTTTTACAGAAGTAAACAGGTGCAGTTGCCGTTCAGCCTTGCAGGAAGTGCAGCTGACTTGCCTTGCTGGCTTTTCATTTTCAGGTCTGAGCTGGGTGCGGTTTGTTTCCATAGGCACAGGCCAAGGCTCGGGGCTATGGTTTTTCACCCTTTTCCACCTTGTGCTGCTGAGAGACGGCTTTAGAGCTGTTAACATCCTGCTGCGCGTCTGACATGTGCACGTGTGTGTGTGCGACTGTGTTACATCACAGACTGGTTCTGTGTATTAAGTGTATCTCAAGAGTCCGGAATTATTTGCGTTTCAACTGCTATCTGGGTTATCTACAAAGCAAAGTGCTCTTTGACAGGTACTCTCCTTTAGGTTACACGGTAAGTCAAGATGCTAATAAAAATAAGCTTTACTAATTAAATATTTTGTCAGAGCACATTTTGTTACTCCGTTCTTTGTACCAAAGATCAGCTAAATTCCATCCTCGTCGTTTCAGGTTATAAAACTGCAAAATGAAACTGTTTCATGGCAAAGAGTGAGAGTTAAATTGTCCCACAGGCAGTTGTGCAGGAGGAGAGCAACCTGATTATCTCCGAGCCAGCACAGCCAACCAGGCCAGCTTGGCTTGAATTGCCTTTGAATCAATCTATTTTTGAGTGGCTCCATGATTATTCCCTTTCAGGCCTGAATATACATTTTTGGTGACCCAGGGTAACCTTCCAGCCGAGAGCAGAGGTTTAAGTACCCCCTCAGGCTGGGCCAAAGGCTTTGTGTTCCTGGTAGCCTGCAACTCTGAGCTAAGCAGGCCACTGAATCCTCGGATGTTGATCAGCCAGGAAAGAAAAGGTGTTAGAGAGGGAATAAGGCATCACTGCGTGTATGCTTTCATGCTAATTATATTTTCAGAGCTGAGAAAAACACTTCAGGAAATTTAGGTTAGTTAGGAGGAAGCAGTGCCAGAGATGTCAGTCTTTAATATTTATAATTCATTGTATCACCTCGTTTTAATGGAAAACTAAAGGTGCTACTTCTATGAAGATCATTATAAGTCAGGTATTTCATTATCCTTGCTGGAAATCATTGCAAACATTTTCCTATTAGCTATTGTTGTTGCTGCTTTTCATCACGAGCTTTTAACTGCTTTTAAAATAAAGAATTCCCCAAACAGAACCACAAATTGTCACATTATGTGAGGGATCTGTGATGAGTTCTCTCACGTGAAAGCTGTCAGTAGTGGTTTGAGTGTTAAAATACTTGGTTTTCTTTGATTAATCCCCAGACTCCATTGGGGTCAACACCTGTTTAATGCACAGATCAGGAAAAACAAAATGGGTTTGAGCCAATTCCAATTTGTACCTGGCTGTAGTTGAGAGTTTGATTTGATTCATCAGAGTAGAGAGTGCTAGGAACACTCTGCTGTAGTCTCTCCACTAGTACTACTCTAGCAGTACCTAGAAAACAGCCCTAAAACCTGGTAGAAAACCCCCTGAACTGGCCTTGGCCGCAGGTTCCTTTTCTCTCAGTTCAGCAGGGGAAGTGAAATTTCAACTCCACCAAACGGGTTGAGCTGCAGAGCCCTGGGTGAGGTTGTTGGCAATTTCCACGTTGGATTTGGGGGGTGGGACTGGGTTGTGTTTCAAAGCAGCTTCTGGAGATTCTGGAGACTTGAAGTGAAAAAGGAAATTAATTAAGTTCTGACCTTCTAAATAAACATCTGCAGCGATCTCATATGAAACAGGCCAAACACAAGGAAGATCCTAAAATCTGCTCCCCGCTCTCCTGCAGCACTGCTTGAAGGAGCCGAGGGCAGGGGTTCTAAGTAAGTTCTGTAACTCTCTGAGGACACAGCAAATTTATGGAATCCTCTGCAGCACCAAGCGTTCATTCCCATTCCAGTGGGAGTGCAGAACAATCACCAAAATTGTTCATGAAAACCAAGATGACTTGAGTTACAGCTTGGTGGGCACGTTGCTTATACTGTGTTCCAAGATAAATTTCCCAGCAAATTCCAACGTTTTGTCCCTGTATTTACAATGCAGGCGTGTTATTTGATGTGGTAGTGCTCCTCCTGTGGTGCAGCCTTTCCCTGGGTAGATCCTGGCTCAGAGAGACAACATTTTGTCCTCCCTGTGGATGGGGCGTGGACCTTTTAACTCACAAAGGCTGACACAAAGGGGTGGGTGTTTTGAAGCCCATCACCAGCGAACAGACATTCCTGCTGTACAGGAATCCAGGAATTCCTGCTGGCAGCCTCTGTTTCCCGTGTCTGTATTGTGTGTGAGCAGCAATCGGGGAGCAGCACGTGGTTAGAGATGCTCTTTGAGGCAATGGTGAGAACGGTGTTTAACTGGGAAGCCCCACGTTGTTACGATGGGGGTTTCCTTATGTGCTCTTTTCCACACTCAACCCTTTGTCCTTCAGGGCTGCAGCGGTCCCAGCACTTGGAAGACTCCTGGAATCTCAGGAAATGGTGCCACTTGGACCTATTCTAGCAGAAATGTTACTTCTGCTCAGTATTCTGTTGCTGTAGTAGCACAAGTGGCAGCAAAACTGTCAAGTTACGAGGAAATTGCTGACAAATGAACGGGGATGAATTCGGGGTCCAAAACTTCTCCAACCAAGGATTTGTGTTGAGCACTTCTCCTCTTAAGCCTGCACAGAGCCTTCCCTTGCTATGAGAAAAATTGAGACTGTCTCCCTCGTGGTGACTCCTAGCAGTGACAGAGCTTCTGTCCTGCAGTGGTTCAGCAAGGTGTGGGACTTTGTCGTGTGTGACTTTGTCGTGTGTGACTTTGTCGTGTGTGACTTTGTCGTGTGTGACTTTGTCACGTGTGACTTTGTCGTGTGTGACTTTGTCGTGTGTGACTTTGTCGTGTGTGACGTGTTCCTTACCCCGCGCGGGTGTGGGGTTTGTTATCAGCCGAGCTTCAGAACAAGCTGGGAGTAAAAACAAAAAAAGCCGTGATTGTATTCATGAAGTTTTCCGAGTTAGGCATTTTGAAGCCATAAGCTATTTCCAGTTCCTTTCAGATGACTCGGTTGTGGAGACCCGGCCTCTTTGTCACTTGAAACACTGTATTCATATACACAGCTTAATCATCTTCTGAATGGATGCAATGCAAATCCTCCTCTGCTCGGCTTCTAAGGGCTTTTATCAATCTTAGTCACCCATCCTTTTCCCTTGTCTGTGCTCCATAGAGGATGAAAGGCAGTCATCGCACGGGTTTTATCTCCCAGAGTGTGAGGACAGGCACACCACTTCAGAGCCACGCCAATTACAGAACAGATTTCTGAAACACAGCTGGTAATCAGTCTGCAACACCAAAGAGTGGCTGATGAAACCAAACCCAGTGCCCATCCTCACAGCCAGTCCCCTCGTTTGGGGTATCTGAGCAGCTCCCTGAGCTCCTTGGGGACCTGCATCACCTTGGTTGGAGCTGCACCCTCAGGAGTGCAGGGGCAGGGAAGGAGTGGATTCCTTCCACAGCATTTGCACCCACCGGGATTCCTGCCTGGCATTTCCAGTGCAGCCAGTCCCACGGAGCAGCAGGGTTCATGGGGACTGGGATTTACCAGCTGGCCTGAGGCTGCACGTCCGTGAAATACTGCACAAAGTGCTAAAAACTCTTTAGCACTCTTTAAGAAACACCTGGAAATCTGCAGTGTTTGCTGGCTCTTTATTCTTATTATCAGACATCCTAAAATCTGGGCTTTCGTTCTCCTCGTGTCTGTTTGGGATCCCCTGATATTGTCACAATAGTTGGATTTTTTGATGGTAACTTTTCCCTGGTACAGATTGTTTTAATATATTTGGGCCTTTAAAAATTACGATGCTGCACATCAGTTAGATAGGGGAATGGTAGGGAAAAAGACCCACAAAGGGATTTGATGTCATTATTTTTTTAACTTAATTTTTTTTTCCTTTTTTATTTTATTGCACTTGGATAGGATGAAGCCACAGTACAAAGTTGTTAGTCTAATTTGAATTTACATTAAAGTTCATCATGACTTTAGGAGAAGAGAAGAATTAAAACCTCTGTCAAGTTTCAAAATAAATATCGAGCTGTGACTTTGGGAGTTTTTCAGCAGAAAACTCCAAGCACGTCTAAAAATGATTAATCACAGAGAAGAAAGCAAATTGGAGATTGTATTACTCAGTGTCCAGAATGATAATAACCCCAATAGAAAACAATTTCTGTCTTGCACCTTCTGACACTTCAGGACAGAAAACCTGTATGGAGACTCTGGAAAGAGCTGGCAGTAGCTGGCAGCTCGTCTGGAAAATCGCTATCACAGCCCATTGCTGAGGCCTTGGAAAGGCTGACAAACTTCAGGGAACTTCTGCCGGGTTTTAGCAGCCACTAGGTGCCAATGTTGGTCCAGTTTCAGAGCGGTCGGACAAAGCAGTGGCTGGAGGCGAAGGAATCCATCCCTCCAGGGCTCGGAGTTTTTGCTGAGCACAGTTTGTGTCCTTTCACGGACCGAGGCTGCCCCTTTCCTTCAGGTTGTAATCGCTGCTGGTTTCGTTTTAGCCTTTCCTTAACTCAGCTTTTTGATAAGGGGATCTGGAAATTAAATGAGCGGGTTTTGCGGTGCCCTTGCAAACTCAGGGAAGTCAAAAATATCCTCACTTCCAAGGGCTCTGCTGTCTTGGGAGCAGCCTTTGGTGCTGTGGCCCAGCAGCCTCACCTGTGTTCCCAGACTGTGAAAGCAGACACAGTCACCGGCTTGCCCCATGCAGGCAGGATGCAGTCCCAGTTTCTGGGGTGCTCCAAACCCATTTTGGGAATGCTGCCTGCGTGTTCCCTTTCGATAGCTGACGTGTTTTCCTGCCTTTGCACGTCGTTAGGAACTGGGGTGTTATTTATGCCATTTGATGGAGTGTGTGGCTTAAGCATGACACGGTGGCCCTGCCAGATAAACACTGAGTGTTGCTTTTGAGCCCTCAGTTGGTTCCAGCTGTCCCCTTAGCAGAGGGGTTATTTTAAATAAAGCCCACATGGATGAAAAGTGATAAATACTATGCTGTTTTAGCAGAACGTGAACTACTTCCCTCCCATTTCTACTTATAAGGACAGAAAACGCGTTCTCTCAATATTTTTTTCCTGTATTCTGCGCATCTTATTTAATATGTTGGTTAGTGCAAGCAGAAATGTTTGCTAATTGCTCATTTGTAAAATATTTGTACTATTGAAGGCACGCAGTAAAGCAGTTTGCTATTCCATGCATATCTGGTTTGTAGGCACAGAAGAGAGTGATAAGCTTTTAGTGTTAATGATTTATTTCATTTTGGGGGAACAAGAAATATCATTTAGGAAATTCCAGGAGGGATGGCAGAGTGCATTTCTTCTGCAGTATTCTGCATTCCTACAGAACGGTGGCTGTCTTTGAAAGAATCGAAAAGCTCAGTGCAGAGGAAACATTCTAAAATCATCTCCACGTTTACACCACTCCATTCCCACGTGTTTATTTGAAATTCTCTCCTGCAGGGGTTACTAATGTAGAACAAAGCTGGAGCAATGAGGAGTGTTCCTGCTCGGGGGATCCAGATGAACACACAGATGTGAGGACACAATTCTGCCTTGAGAGCCAGACTTTGAGCCTTTGTAGCACTGACTGCTCAAACCAGCGTTACCAGTGCACCTGATCTTTTGTTGTGCAGGAGTTGGATGTGTCTGCCAGGCTGGTGGCAGGGAGCAGCTCACTGTGTCTTGTGGCTTTTGGAGATGTGCCTCCTCGGCCGCCGGCCCCCGAGGGTGAGCTGGCAGACCAGCTTCTTGGAGAACTTCAGAGCCAACGCTACTAAGATAAGCGTAATTATCACTCCAGCAATTAAAACGAGGTCTCTCCAGAAGAACTGAAGACACTTGGTGGGGAGAAGCGTCGTACAAGCCCCCACCTCATTCCCGGTCAGCTGCCCCAGGGGCTTCATCCTCAGGTGAGCGGGGCTGGCGCACCTGAGCCGGGCGAGCGCGGGCGCGGAGAAATCCTCCAGCCAGAGCTTGAGGTACAGGACGTGACAGTCGCAGTGCCAGGGGTTGTCCCAGAGCTGCAGCTCCTGCAGCTGGCCCAGGCTGTCCAGGGCCCCGGCGGGGACGGAGGCCAGGCTGTTGTTGTGCAGGTGCAGGCTGCGGGTCAGGCGGGGCAGGGCGGGCAGGGACCGCAGCCCCCGCGAGCCGCAGTCCACGCGAGTCCCCCGCGCCTCCCCCAGGGATGTGCAGCTGCACGGGGATGGGCACTCCTCACCCAGGACCCCCGGGAGCAGCACCCACAGGGCACAGCCCAGCACGGCCAGCAGCTCCATCGCCAGCTGCACAGACAACAGAATAACACGTTGTAATGTCGTACGTGGGGTGATTTGGGATCTCCCTCTTGAAAAAGTGACCTGTGTAGTCTCATAAAGGTTTTTTAACATAAATGCAGTGAGTGCATTTAAAGACAAGTTACATTTTACACTAATTTGCGTTATTTCATATTGGAAAGGCTGACAAATCTCTCTTGCGTCTCAGATGCAATTTTATATGAATCAGGAAGACATTTAAGGTGACTTAATGATTGCTCATTAGCAAATTAGAGACGTGTTCCTCACTTAAACATCATCCCTAAGCAGCTCAGTGATGGTTGACTGGTTTTTGTGATGTGGGATGTTTTATTTTTACTAAAACCTCATCGAACCACAGCAGGTGTTTCTTCCCCAGCTTTAGGTTTTTGGAATAAAATCTTTCATACATCTTTTTATGTGTGTCCCACAGAACCACTCTCCCTGACTGCAGCACAAGCACTAAGGCAGAGCACAGTTCTTCCCTTTCCTCTCTGGTTCACTGCTTTCTCTTCATGATTGTACAAAAAATTATTAATTATCAGAGTTCTGGGACGGAATGTCACCAGGGGATGACAGGAAAAACCAGTTTAGTTTCAGGCAAAGGCTTTTCTTCCGTTTCCATGTCTTCATAGATCTAGTCTTAAAACTGTGCGTTGAAATCAGTTTTCAAAATGAAGCTTAAGGGATAGAATAATTGTAAATGTCTGAAAATCTCCCTTCTTTCTGAAGCTGAAATACTCATCTTAACCATCTCCTCTGTCTTTGTCAGTGAGTTATTCTGAGTATCTTTGCTTTGAACCCAGATACTCATCCGTGATTTCTCAAGAAATCTACCGGAGCATTTCTTTTCCAAAGCAAACATCTTAGAAGGGCAGACTGTGTCATCTGACTAAAAAAGTTAAGTGATATTTCTGGAAAAGATGATCTCCTCTGGTTTAATATAGAAACAGCAAGAAACCCAAGCTCAAACAGAAACAAGAACTGTGGCAAAAACGCAGAAGGGAGGGTTGGGGAGGTGCCTGGCTGACACTTACCCTTTTTGATCCCTCCTGATCCCTTTCCCCGTGCCTGGTGAGGTGCTGGAGCGTGGCTGGCAGGGCAGGCTGGCTGCTCCCAGAGTCACCGAGGAAGGGTGGCAGGGGAGATGAGCTTTGTGCTGGCCAGGACAGGGCAGCACCCCAGAGGAAGCTGCTGTTTGTGGTTGTGCCGTGGCAGAAAACGCTCGGGGCGGGCCTTGTGTTTGCTGCAGACGTGAGGAAATGCTTTGGGATTTTTTTTTCCTATTGCATCTGGCAGTATCTGGAAAAACTCATCTGAAATTAAGTGGTTTTTTTTTCTTTCCTCAGCTGTAAAAATCTCCAGGTATAAAATTTACTTTGGGCCTGAGCTGCTGACAGACACAAGCCCCAGTGGATGAGGGAGCTGAAGGCAGCCTGGGAAATTGAGGTTTTCTGCATTACTCAGACAGCTTTGTTTAATGTTTTTTTATTTATGTTTAATATTTTTTTATTATAAAAATATTTTTTCCCCTTCTCGCTGTCTAAATAAAATTATAAAAGCACACCAGAACATCAAAATAACCATGACAGTCAGATGACATCATTAAAAAGGAAATGATGGCGTTAAAAAGGAAAAGATGACATCATTAGAAAGGAAATTTTAATGCCGTTGATTGGAATCAAAATAGGTTAAATTGTGTTGAAGTCACCCAAAATACAGTCTTTAATTTGGGTCACCCGTGTTCAAAAACGATGACTCCAACAAGTGAAAGGAAGGTTTCTGACACGGTCTGTGTGTGTTTGGCTGGAGAGCCAGTAAGTTGGGATCATACAAGTTTATAATGTACGTTTATCTGCTCATCTAAATGAGGAATGCCACGTCTGTGTGGAGGGAAAGCAAAAATAGGATTCGCTTTTCACTTTTGATTGGGCATGCCAAGTTTTGGAAATAAGTTTTCCTTTGCTTTGGTTACCAGTCATGAACACACGAGGATTCAGATGGCAGCTGACATTTGGGAACCCAGCTGGCTGTGGGATTGGTGTTTAATTCAGGCCAGTTCCCTGTGGTGTTGTTTTAGGGACAGGAGATGGAGCCCAGGTGAGGTTGTCACGTTGCAGATGTGCAGCACAGCTGTGTTTCCGAGCTGTCCTTTCTTTATAACTTGCTGTTCCTGGGAGGAAGGGAAATTTCTCATGTATAAATTATTCTGATACCAATTCTCATTGTCTAATTCTTACTTATTTTTAAAAAACTTTTCTTCATTAGGTCTGATGAGTTACCAGGAGCCTGAACTTTGTTAGAAACTTCCTTAAGAAATGCCTTAGTATGTATCTCTGCTCTTTAGAACCTGAAAAGGCAATTTAGATAGTGCCAAGGGGAAAAGACAAAAATGCTTCAACCCCCTTTGAATTGTGATCTTTTCTGTGGGGTGAGGAGAGCCCTTCCTCCCTTGCTGAAGCGAGTGGCTCATCTGCCTGCCAGATGTTGAATGGCTGGACCTGTGAGTGGGCTGCTGATAACAGCAAGGTCCTTGTACCTCAGGGATGGTTTCAGTGCTTTTGGGAAGTGCATCCATGGATTTCAGAAGTGCCTGCCTGCCCCCGAGCCCACTCAGTCTGCGCCGTGTGTCTTAGGGAACGCTGCCACACGGAACCCAAACCTTCCAGTTACATAACAAAACCAAATGCTGGGTCCCTGTTTTGCACTGCAACAGGGGCTGAACATTTGGAATCCCCCTGGAAGCCACGCTCAGACCCTGTGCCATCCTCACAAAGGATCCCACGTTCCTCCAGGTGTCCCCAGCAGAGGTGGCTGCTCATGCTGGGTCCCCAGACCTGTCCCTTGTGCTGGGGCCCTGGCCGGATCCCCAGCTCCCTGTGCAGGGCAGGATGTGCAGGGAGTGTCTGCCAGAAGCACCAGGCGTTTGCATTTATGATTTTAGGGCTGCAGCTTTTTGTAGGCCAAATGAGGATTCTTCATTTAAGAGGATTTATTAAGAGCCAATTTGAAAAAAAAAAAAATAGTTATAATCTGCTATAATCTCGTTAGGGTATGAAAGTATTTTTTTTCACAGAGAGAATCCATTTGAAGTTTTTTTGAATGAGAGAGGCTCTGTCTCCTCTCAGTGGAGAGAGATTCCTGGACACTCCCGTTTCCCAAACAGCCCCTCTCTCCTCACCTCACCCCCTGAAAGCTCCTTTCTCTGGATTAGCTTCCTTTGGAGGAGGCCTTGACTTTCCCAGCGAGTTCCGTGGGGGCTGTGCCTGCTCGTTCGGGGAGGAAAAGGGCCGAGGGGAGAGAGATTACTGCTCTCCTCGTGGCTGAGAATAAAAGCTGCGAGTTGGAGATAAATGTGCAGATCAAACGCGTGACCTGCTGAGAGCAAATTCGGGCAGAAGATGTCATTATCTTTCCTGGTCGCTTTTAAGGAGTTAAAGCCATTTATTGCTGTCAATGACCTGTTCTTGACCCAGAAAGGCAGAAGCTTTCTCAAGCACCGTTTCCATTTCCGACCCAGAAAAACCTGGCCACCTCACGCTGCCCATGGACAGCAGAAGTGCTCCTCGTTAAAATCTCTCACCTTGATTAAGTCTGTTCTTTTGTACTTTGGAAGGGGCTGGTGAGAGCAGGCTAACCAAAATGGATCTTTGTAATGGGATGTGAGTCACTGGTAATTAATGAATTACACAAATAACCGAGAGGGGGGATAAAAAAAGATCAATCGGGAAATTCGCTCTCACATCGCGGAATGCTGCTGGCAGAAAGGAATTAAAGAAAAACTGGGGTTTCTCTCAAATCAGGAGTTATTGTTGCCCGAGAGGCAAAATATTCCTTTTACCTACTTCACCCTGCAGAACTGGCTGTCAAAGCCTTCTGAGTATTTTATTCAGAGTTTCCTCCTGTCCATATTTTTTCCTGCTGCACATTTACCGTGGTTCTGCCTCACGTGGTTTTGCCTGATGTCGTTTTGCCTCTGTCGAATCAAAAATCCCCATTTCCTCAGCTTATTCCACAGGCAGATAAAGCCTCGTCATTCAGGAAATCCTTCTCCTAAGTTGTACTCCACCCGTTTTATCAAGAAATTCTCTCTCCTCCCGCCTGTTCTATGAAGAACCTCCCTCCTCGCCGTTTTCCCCATTCAGAGCTGCACCCAGGGATTGCTTCTTTTCCCACTAGGTGTCATCCAAGTTATTTTGTTCTCAAATGCTGAGCATCCACTCCATCGGCCCTTTAGCTATCATTTCTCAACTCAAGAGAATTGCCTGCGAGAACGAAACACTGTGTTCTTTTTAGGATATTATTTTACATTGCCTCCAAGGTACGAATGTATCCGAGGTACGCAATGTGTGCATTAAGTGATCTGTCTAAATCGGGTGGCTAAAGGCACGTTTGTGTTCTGTGGGACTCGGATCGTTTTGAGCCTGTTAATGAAAATATTCGTGGTCAGTCTGGATTTACACAGCCCCGGGATGGGAGGCTCTGTGCCCCTCTCTGCCTTGCTTGCTTTGCTCTAAAGAAAAGCAGCTCTTTTTCTAGCTCTCTGTGCACAGTCACTGTCATTAAAAGTACAATCCAGTGCTCCAGTCAGACACAACACAACACTGCATTTATGGGACTGTTTTATTTAGGATTGGGATTCAGCTTCCAGAGCAAATCCCCTGCTCTCTATTTTCCACGTGTGCCTTTAATGTTAAATTAAACTGCAATATTCACTCTGGAAACACCTGGGATTGGTGTTAATGGAGGTTCAGTGCTTGGACCAGACTAAAGACAGTCCAGACCAGCCCCTCCTCTCCTGGTACAAATGGGTGGATGTGGTATCCCTGCTTGTTTCACAGCTCTGATCCAGCTGTTTGGGCCATTGCTTGTTGAATTCCCGGTGTGACAAAGAGCTATCCACGAATGCACCTTGTTCCAAGGCTCTGCCAGCTATTCAGGCAAGCTGCTAAAGGTATTTAAGCATCTTTACCGATTTCTCACAGAGCAGCTGTAGCAGGATTGTGAAATACATGAGGTTATTCAGCACTGAGCGTCGTGGTGTTGTCCTTGTGTAAGGAGTGTGGTGACAAAATCAGCCCTCAGCCCCAGCAGCCAAAGCTCTGCTGTTTTCTGCTCAAAGAGCTGGAGATGTGGAAGGCAGGGCATTGAACTTAATGACCATACCAAACAGTTGTTCTTGGAAAGATCAATTAGAAATTAATTAGTGTCTGGTGTAAAGGACTGCATTGGGAAGGGCCAGGTGAGGAGTTTACCACAGAACTCCCTGCAGAACCCCCCTCACTGCCCATAACTGACACAATGGTTCTTTTTATGGTGTCCTTTACAAAGCTATGACTTCAGGGGTTTTGGAATAAACCAGGCAGCTCTGGATACATATCCAGTGATTAATTAACTTTCCCCAGTGAGAGCAGCTCCAGTCCCATTGCTCCTGCCCCACTGAAGCTGTATTTGCACCCAGTTTGTGGGGCCCAGCCTTGCAGATGTGCCCAGCTGTGCATGGGAGCTGGGAGCACAGTCCTGGGCAATCTCCAGCTCTGCAACCACGCAGAGTTTGCTGCAGTGCGTGAGATAACATTATTGCCACCCCCAGTTCCCAGCTCTTGCATTGCATCCTCAAAACCATAATATTTGCATTTCAAAGCAATGTAGGATATTTAATTTTTTTCCCCTCTTTTTTCTTTTTTTTTTCTTTTTTTTTTCTTTTTTTTTTTCTTTTTTTTTTAAGATGGGCTTGCTATTTTGAGCCATCAAAGTTCACATTTTGCCAGTCCTGCTCCTGGTCCTCAAGGCTACAGATTGCTAATGAAAGCTGATCATGTGCCTTGGATTCTGAAGGAAATCCTTTATATAGTGTGACCTGTGATAAAATCTCAAGAGCTGAAAACGCTGCTGTGCTAATCCCATTATTTCCTATCGCTGCACGCTGATATACAAATAGTTTGGAGAGTCAGTTTTATCGAGCTGGCAGCTGAATTAATCACATGGTCACTTATAGCCGGGTATAAATAAGCAGCAGTTCCTCTGAGGAGAACTGTACATTCATTAGGAGATGCTGCAAGCCTCTTCCTGCATGATCTGATTATCTCTGCCCTCATTTGGCATCTCCAGCCCAGCGCTGATGACTGCATTGAGTGAAACTCCCTGCATTTCACGGGGCCGGTGTGAGGTTATTTACCGTTTATTTCCTCATCGGTTTGGGTAAATCCCGATGGTTTGCTGCTGTCCTGCAGTGCCACTCGTGGTGGCATTCTCTCCACACTGACAGGCACAGCCTCCAGCAGGGGAACCAGAGCCTGGAGTGAGGGGAGAGCTCCCTGTCCTCTCTGCTCAGCAGCTCTCCCTGTGCCCGGCTCTGAAATCACTCAGGGCTTGGCTGTTTCTGCACCTTCAGCTAAAGGACAGTGCTCAGGGTTTGTGACTGCAGAAAATCTGCCAGCTTTACTTGTTTTGGTTGGTTTGTTTGTTTGTTTGTTAATAATAGTGATTGTGTTTCCTTTGGTTGGAAAGGCAAACGAAAGATTTTGGATCTTTCATTAACGCTGTGAAAAGTTTCTTGGGTCGATTTTAAATTACAGCTGTCTGCTACTTTTTTTCCCTTTTTTTAAACTATATTTTAGCATGTAAGAATTGATACAACTTTCTTTGGTCAGAAGTGCTGGAGATTTACATTTATTAGATGAGGTGAAGGTCAGTGTTCTGGCTGGGAGACTGCATTTAAAGTACTGAGTTGCAAAAGGGAAATACTGAGAATTAGAAGCTTTTTAAAATGATTGCAGCATTTATTGCAATTCTATAGGTATGCAGTTCCTGATGAGAAGGAAAAACCTGTCTAAATAAATTGCATTTCTATATAGATAGATATTTTAAAGGATGTTCACTGTGCTTTAACCCTGAAGCACCCCATGTAAGCCATAGGTAAAAGGAAATCTAAACCAGACTGGCATTAAGTGAGTGACAGGTAGAAGTATTTACAATATTTGAAACAATAGGAAGATTATTTTAACTACCTAATTATTTCAGATTCGAGTTGTTTGATCTGATTTAGATAATTTAAACTTTATTCAAAAGCAGATTTAAACTGGTGGATGTAAAATAAAGTTGGGGTGGATGCCCCATTGGTCGGGGCTTTCATTCAGGATATGGCAGCGCTGGGTTTCATTCCTTGCTCTGCATAAAATGCAGTTATTTATGCAAAGTGCAGCAGCTCCAGCAGGGAAGATTAAAGGGAACCCAGCAGGTCAGCAGTGCAGTGGGCAGGGAATTCATGATGATGTGGGAGGCCAGAGCCAAGTCCCTCCTCAGTCATATCCAATCTTCCCCCTCCTGGGTGAGAAGCAAACCCCTGGCGTGCTGGTTCTCCTGCAGAGCTCTTGGAGCAATTTGTACCAACAAAACAAAGCTCATTTTGATGAAGTGCACTTTCTCTGGCCAAAGTATTTCACTGGAAAATCCCCGTTCTGCTTTGCCAAGTTCGTCCTCCCTCCAGCTGTGTGGAAGGAATGACCACACATCACCTCCTCCTCCTCCTCCTCCTCTGCCACCCCAAGGACGTCACCTGCTGGGTCCTTGTCACTCTCTGCCGGGCAGAGCCACAGCCCAGGCTCCTGACAGATCCATCCATGGATCTCTGCTGTCCTGCTGGGTCCTTCCCACGGTCTCTACTTCTCCTCTCAAACCAACACTCAGCCCTGCTGTTAAACAGCTCCCCATTAAACACGGGGAAATAATTCTTATCCTGTTCCTCAGAGCCAGGCTGAATTTCTGGGGAGCCCCAGAGCAGGGGGACAGCCTGGCTGTGCTGTCCTGCGCTCACCCCAGAGCCTCCCCTGTGCTCCCCTTCCTCCTGTCCCCACCTATGCACTCGATTAAAGGTCACTCTGCTGGAATCATTCCCCCCCCTCAGCGTGCACTGCATTGATTTTCCACGTTTCTGAGACTCCCAGCTCCCGCTGCGAGCTCCCAATTTCCATAATGATGTGCTTAGCAATCGCTGCTGTGTGCAGGATTAATTTCACACTTTGGGAAGGGCACACTCACTTGCCAGACTGGATTCTTTGTAGTGTCAGCTCTGTTGAAATGGTGACATCATTTTCTCCTCTGTTGTCTGGTAACTTTGATTTTTGTCCTCTTCTTGATTTTTCTTTTTTTTTTTTTTTTTTAACTTTCTGAACAGAAATAAAATTTTCCCTCCTTGTTCTTCAAGCCAGATTTTTTTTCTTTTTTTAATTGCAAACAAATCATATCTTTTTTTCACACAAGCTGAGGCAACTTTTAGGGTGTCCTGGCTTTCTGCTGGCCCTGGACTGGGATGCCCCCAAAGCCCCTGCCCCATGCACACACTGTGCATTCACAATCTCACTGCTCTGAGGTGGGCAGGGATTAACCCCTCTGCACCGAGGTCATTTCTCCTCTCATAATTGTGTAAAACACTTCCCAGGTGTTTTTGGGGTCTGTTCAGCACTCTTGCACTGTGACGTGGTCCTAGTAGGGCCATGACGTGACTTACCAGGGTTTCTGCCTCCATGCCTGCTGTAATTTGTATGGAAATTTTTATGTGGCAGTGGCTGGACAGGGAGTGATAGGGAAGAAAGAAAGAAAGAAAAATGTGACTTATATTTGCTATTTGCTTGTGTGACAATTTATAGCCTAAACTACAATTCCACTGTCCTTCAGAGATCCCCAACTGTTTCCAGCAGAACTTATGACCAGGTCTCCACAATGTTATCATTCAACAGCAGATGCAGCTTTAAGGCTGTTTGTAGTGTTTGTTCATCTGTGCAGGAATGAGGTGAATCTGTAACGAGGAATTTCCAGAGATCTCACACAAATTGCTGGAATTAGTTCTTTCCATTTTTAGTAGCAGTCATTTATGGATCTATATGCTGATTTTTGTAATCGAGTCTGTTTCTGATTATCAGGCAATGCCAAATGTCTTGTAAGGTTTGAAAAGCCTTCCTCCTTTTTAGTTCTAAGCTCCCTTTTGCTTAGAAACTATGAACAGATTAGCAAGCTTGGAGGTGCATGAGCAAAAGAAGAAAGAAAACCAAGACTTTAAAGGCCTCTGCATTATGAACCAGGTTAGATTCTCATGGCATTGGGGTTTTTTCCATCCCACGATGGGATTCAGTGGAAGTGGAACAGTTAAAGTGAACTTAAAAGGATGTTTTGTCACAGGATGGCTTTCTGGCAATGCAGGGATGCAGATTTCTCCTACTTGTCCTAGACATTTTCCTCTTACAGTTCTTGTCCGTGGAGTCTCCTTTTCTGTAGACTCAGGATTGTCAAGTATGATTTATTTTGGAGTCTCAGCCCTATTTTTTTTCCCCTCTCTTCCTGTACTTTTCAATTGTTTGTGATCTTGGCCGTGCCCAGCTCTCGGGAGCTTGGGAAGGGCTCGTGCAGTGAATGAAATAATGGCAGAGGCTGAGGTCAGTCTGCTGGGACTTGTACAATTTCCTTTTATGAGATGGAGCTTGCTGGGTGCACGATTTATTCCCGACTGGGGGGAAAGCACACAACAAACTGTAGAGCTGCAAAAAAGAAAACAAACTATAGCCATAAAAAATGACACTTGTGGCTGTTGGGATGGAGGACTGTGCCCTGCACACCAGCTGGAAGAGCTGCAGCACAGATTCAGATTTTAGCTCTGGAGAGCAACTCGTTGTGGTTAAGATTATCACCACAGGGTGGAAATTTCCAGGTTTATCAGTGTAATAGGAAAACTTTCTTCCTAGGTCCCCTTTCCAGAGAGTATCTTGTTAAGACACTTCCTTTGCAGGTCTGAACATCCCGATTTCATCCTTAAGGTTAGTGTTCATTAACAGTTGCTGTGAAAATTGAATTTCTTCTTCCTGCATCGGTTATTCTTTGGCATTTTCTGAGCAGAGAAGAATCACCCTTGTAGTTATTCACCTCTTACGCCCTGAAACATTTCTGCATGTCAGGATTCGAAATTCTTCCTGTCTCTCTTCTCTCTCCCCTCAATGTGCTGCTGTTCAGTTCAATAGCTCCTTAAATCCCATTTAGTGATGTGAATTATAGGTTGTGTCAGTGTTATGTACACGTAGCTCCAGTCAGAGGTGTGAAGGCAGCTCCAGCTGCACGGTCCCTCTGGGTGGCTTCTCTCCAGAGCTGCTGATGCTCCCCAACAACCAATTGTGACCCAAGCTGTTACATTCCCACTACAAACGGATGCAGAGGAGCAGGAAATCATTTTGCTTCCCTCCTAAATGACTCCAAGTGGAGCAGCAGAGTCCGAGCCTGCATGGGCTGCTCCTCCCCGTGCCCATGGGGAGAGGGCGTCTGTCTGTCCGTCTGTCTGTCCGTGGCACGTTAATACAGAAACACGGGGTTGGGGCTCCAATCCTCCTTGCAGGGAGCGTGCCCCGGTGGTGGGGTTGGTGCTGGGCTGCTTTCCCTGCTCTGCTGTGTGAAGGTGACCTAGGCATGGTTTCCATGGCAGGGGGACACGCTGCACGCTGGCCATGGCTCGGAGCAGGCCCCAGCCGAAAATGATGCTGAAAACCCGAGCGACTTTCAAATGACTCTGACAAGCTGGTGACATTTTTGGGGTGGCTATCAATCCTTTGGTGGATGAGTCAGTGGTGTGTCTCAGCCCTGGGCATGACAGATGTTTGTTCATAAGCAATTAGATGCTGTTCTGACTTGTGCTGTCCCCAGAGCTGATCTCTGCTGGTGGAGCTGCAGTGCCTGACAGGAGAGCGACTTGTCCTGCTGTGTGCTGGGCTAGCACTGCCTGTGGATTATGGATTTGACTTCCATAATCAGTTTAGAAACAACAACAACAACAAAAAAATCCTCCCATGGGTATTGCATGTTCTTTATTTAAAATTAACTTTTTAAATCTAAATGGTATTTTAAGTCAAATCGTCTCAGCCTCCACATATTTTCTCTCTTTTTTTTTTCTTTATCTGTTTTTGGCAACCTTAAGAGGTAGAAAATTCCTCACAAAAGACTGGACCTTGCCTTTGTTGGAGACCATTTTTCCACTTGTAACTGTGCAAAAAAAAAAAAAATCAATGAGAAGTAATCAGCAAAACCAAGGCTATCAAACAATAAAACCTTGAAGTACAGAAATTATCTTGAACTCTAATACCTCGTGACCTTTCTGCTTGGCAGGGTGCACGTGGGTGAAACCACTCGAATGCTGATAATTTTTCAATGTCATCCTACAGCCCCTGTTTACTCCTTGGCAGAGATAAGTTATCTTGCAACTCTGGGAGGCAGAACCATAAACCAGTAATTTATGATGCAGTTTGGTTTGTGCAGCCCAGGGAACATGGGAACCCCGTGGGGTTGGAGTCCTGCCCGCTGTGACCCAGGAAAAGCTGCCTGGAGTGCAGAGCTGGGGCTGCTCAGCCCCTGCAGTGAGGATGAGTGAAGTTACACCCCGAGTAGGAGCAGCACAGGACCAGGAATATTCATGGAATCGCAGGATGGTTGGGGTCGGGAGGACCTTACAGACCCTCCAGCCCCACCCCCTGCCATGGGCAGGAGCACCTTCCACCATCCCAGGCTGCTCCAAGCCCCGTCCAGCCCAGCCTGGAACATTCCCAGGGGAATCCACGACCTCTCTTGACAACCTGTTCCAAAGCCTCGCCACCCTTACAGTGAAGAATTTCTGCCCATTATCCCATCTAACCCCACTCTCAGCTCAAAGCCATCCCCCCTTGCCCTGTCACCCTACACCTTCATGAAAAGCCCTCTCCAGCCTCCTCGTGAGCCCCCTTTAGGCACTGGAAGGGGCTCTAAGCTCTCCCCAAAGCCTTCTCTTCATGCAGTTAATTCTGGTTTATTTCCTAGGCTGTTGTTGAGGTTAAAACCAAACAGCTCTCTGTGTTCTGTGCTGCAGATTTTGGCAGAGGTGGGAATTCAAGGAGACCTTTTCCTACTGATTCTGGCACTCTGCTGTCCTTTGGGGAGTTTCACCAGACAGACTTTCATTAGTTCTATTTGCAGGAGGAAAACTGGCCATGAATTGAATTTGCTGCCCAGCTGGTGGTTGGGTCTAAAACTCCAGTTAGGAATCCTAGAATTCCTCTGAGCTTTTTCCTTCCCTCCTTCTGTTCTACAGTCTGGAAATGGGTGGGGGATTGAGTCTAGGAGCAGGCAATTCTCCAGACAGAGTCCGAAATGGTTACGGTGCAGAAAAATAGGAGCATTTTAGGAAATAATGTCATTTAAGAAGTGAGTCTGACTTCAGGGGAGTTTGCTGTAATGCAGACACCCCTTCCTAAGTGAAGAAGTGAGCGAGCTGCATAAAACAAGGAGGTTTGTGCTTTGCTAAGCTGAGCTCTTCTATGAGTACCCCAGTCCAGGTGTGGGGTCTGATGCTTTCAGCCTCGAGGTAATTTGAAAAAAAGTTGAGGGGGCAAAATGAAGTTGAGCTGTTTTGGAATGCTGAGGCAAAAAGAAGAGACAGAAAAGTAGAATAGAAACCCAAGACCTCTGAAAATCCCAGTCTTGTGCAACTAAAGTGTAGTTAAGGACATAAGGATGATTTAAATTTAATTTCACACTAAGAAACACACTCCACAGCTTTTGTATTTTGGGGAATTATACATAAAATTATTAAGAAAGTTAAGACAATGTAAATATTAAAGGATTCAGCGTCTTAAACTCCATGAAATCATGAATCTGAGAGAGACCCTGTGGCTGGCAGTGCGACGTGTCACACGCACGCTGCGAGGGTTCAGTGTCACCCTCCCACCGAGCAATTCCATTTCATGCAGCCCTGTTTAAAACGCTCCTTTCTCCCTAATCCCAGCTCCTTTCATCGCTGCAGTGCACCATGAAATAGATTAGGGGACAGCATGGTGAAAGGGAGGAGTTTTAATTCCAGGAAATGCTGGTGCCAAGGGGGTTTTTTTCTTCCCAAGTGTGCACAGATGCCCTGATCCCCTCGGAGCAGCTCAGTGTAACATCTGTGATGAATCCTCACTGCCAAATACTCCAGAGAGAGCTGCCAGAGTGGAAACAAATGGGACACTTATTAAATAACTTTACAGAGCGGGTGGGCTTTAATTAACTAATATTGAAGACCTCATATGAAGTAAAAAATAACGGGAGGAGGAAGCTCTCCTTGAAAAATGTAACTCGTGCTAGGAGTGTGAGCCCCTCGGAGGTTATCCCAGGGAGAAAGATGCCAAATGGGAAGTGAGGAGGGCGTTGGCAGGGGAAGGGACATCGAGGATGAAGTCAAATCAGAAAGGTTGTTTTGTGGAAATACGGTGGAGTTCAGGGGAGAAAATATCCCAGCTTCCTTTTAGGGGCAGTTTGTGGGTTTAACAGAAACCTGATAAACTCAGCCAGTGAGTTGTGAGGAAATGCAAACAAAGTCTGTGAGAAACAGAGTGCCAGGTTTGGGGGACGTGGGAACAGGAGAAAGGGTCCGAGTGGTTACAAACCCAAATGCTGCAAGAATCCTGCACTAAATGGGGATCCACAGCCAGGTGGATCCCAATCCTGCATCCCAATCCTGCTCCCGAGTGTCTCACCTGCCAGCTGAACACACAGAGCAGGCTCATTGCACGATTTCCTGGCATTTTCCCTCTTTAGACCTCTGCCACATTCCTGGGAAAGTCTGAGAGAGCTGCACAGAACAAAAGCTGACACTTCATGGGTTTTTTAGCAAATGAACCCACGCAGGGATCCAACTTCTGCTCATTTAAACTTTCACCTGTGGCACATTTAGAGGCTGGTTCCTGCAGATAGAATATGAGCATATACCTCAGTATACACTGAGTAACAACATATTCTGCTCTGGTATTTTGTTAGTAACATATTTAGCATTAGTAGACAGTTTTCTTGCTTAGAGGGTGAATATTGCTCTATGTATGTCCTGTCTAATGTATCTTTGAGAAAAATGTACATTAACAATAGATATCTATTCTTAAAATCTTCCTCTGCTAAACCACAAAACCCCTCTGAAACACAAAAAACCTCAACGAGGTAAAACATCACTGAACAGAGTTTGTTTCATTGTTTACATAACACCTTTTTTTCTCTCCTTTAAAATGAAAATAATACAAATTTTTGTTGCCAATGTGGCTCAAACGGGCCACAGTTTTTAATGGGGGTGTGTGTGAGCTGTACACAGTGTGCTCTGAATGGAAAGAAATGGAAATCTTATTCCCTGTCTTGCATTGTGGACCTTATTCCTGTAGGAAAACCATTTCCCTGGGAAAAATACACATGCACAGTTGGGTGGTCTTATTTCACTGCTGGCATTACCTCAGGCAAATCATTTCACGTTCTTAGAAGATCCACAGTGCACCTTTTCATCAGCATTAAGTTCAGCTGGCTCTTTCAGGAGCTCTGCCTCTTTAGTTCCTGTGTTCGACAGGTGAATGACACAGCAAAAGCACCTCGGAAGGAACCTATTTTTTTTACTTTTGCCCCAGGAATTATTTTATTGCTGATCAAAACATTCCATGGCACCATGATTAGGCCCAGCTTTTTACATCAATTGGCCTAACTTTGTGTCTGTGCAGTTGCATTGAGGGAAATTGAACTTGAGAACTCGCACGAGTTGTTTGCTGACACAAAACGGCAGCAAAGGGAATTTTTCAGCCCTTCCTCTCCCTGAGAGCCTGGGAACAAGATTGCTTTGGACCTTCTTCAAGCACTCACATTTAACTTTTTATGTGAATTCTGACTGTTGTCAGGAAAGGCTGCTGCATCTTCCTAAGGCATCTCTGTAATTGCAAATATAAAATTCAGAAGAGCAATAAAAAAAATCTCGCTTCAGAGTTAAATAAGGTGAATAATTGAGTGAGAAATACAGAGCCCCTTAAAACCTGCACTGCTGGCACACACTCCTGGGTGTGTTTATCATTCAGTTTGTCGCTTGTAGGGGAAGGGATAACAAATCCAGGGACAACACACAGCCTGCCTTGGCTTTGGAGTGGGGCTGCTGCAAACTATGCCCAGCCCCTGCAGAGCCAGGGCTGTAAATCTGGGGGGGTCAGGTGAGTGTGGTGGGCACAGTTTGGTTCCAGTCCAGTCCCAGTTTTCCAGGGCTGTAAATCTGGGGGGGTCAGGTGAGTGTGGTGGGCACAGTCTGGTACCAGTCCCAGTTTTCCAGGGCTGTAAATCTGGGGGGGGGTGGTGA
>VZTA01024036.1:0-34054 GCA_013398855.1 Mohoua ochrocephala | reverse complement strand
CCAGTCCCAGTTTTCCAGGGCTGTAAATCTGGGGGGGTCAGGTGAGTGTGGTGGGCACAGTTTGGTACCAGTCCCAGTTTTCCAGGGCTGTAAATCTGGGGGTGTCAGGTGAGTGAGGTGGGCAGAGTTTGGTTCCAGCCCAGCCCCAGTTTTCCAGGGCTGTAAATCTGGGGGGGTCAGGTGAGTGAGGTGGGCAGAGTTTGGTTCCAGCCCAGTCCCAGGGGCACCCCCAGGGCTGGGATTTGCAGTCCAGGTAAGGCAGGGCTGTGCTCAGCCAAGGGGCCGGTGCTCTTCCTTTGGGTCATTCCTTGCTCCTGGTCAGTCCAGGCGTGGCTGAGCTGGACAAATGTCCTTCATTCCTCATTCCAGCTGCCCTGGGGCTCAGCAGGAGATCACCAGGGGGTTGGACAGGGAGCGTGGGCTCTGTGCCTGCTCCATGGGCTGCTTGTGCAACAGTTCACAGGCTGTCAGCTCCTGCTGAAGGGTGTCCAGCACTTCAAACAGCTGGGCTTTGCCTTGGGAAAGAAAATTGCAAACATCAGCATCTGAACAAAGGCAGAAAGTTGCAGTTTCACAATCATCACAAGTTCTTCTCTTCATAGGTGCCCTTTCGAATGGTTATCACAGAGTGTCTAAATTTTGTGACCAAATAACGAATTCCTGTCCATAAAAAAATGTGAGCAAAACTGGGCCCAGCTGTCTCCTCTGCTCATTCTCTTGCACCCTTCCCTGCTCACCGAGGTCTCATGCACTCGTGTGAACAAAGACTATTTCCTATCACAACTGCCAATCCATCCACTCGGACTCAAAGAGAGATGTTCAATTACAAAGACTTAGGAAAGCTGCTTAACTCCCACCCAGTGCACAGCCAGACAGGGGAAAGCAGAGGAGGCTGAGCTGTTCATGGCAGTGGTGGTGCAGAACGGACAGAGAGCAGCACTTGCTGGAGTTTCAGGGAGCTGAGCTGTGCTGCTGTTACCAAGGGAGGAACTTTCTCTGAGCAGCATCCCTTGGAGTCCCTGACCTGTGCAGGATCACTGGCAGTACCTTCTGCACGCTGTGCTGTGGATACAAACAGTCTCCTCTCCTGTTCTGCCAGGAGAACATCAAACCTATGGCTCAGCTGTGGTTTCTCTCTGTGCTGGTGTCCTGGAGCCTACAAAGGTCTGTCTTTGCCCTCTTTTCTCTGCTCCCTCTGCAGCTGAAGAGCACAGCTCGGCTCTGGGCTGCCTGGATTGCTGGGCACGAGGAAAAACAGGCTTTGAAAGTGCAAACCCCAGAAGGGGTTCCATGCTACTCTCCCTAAATCCCTGTAAATAACATTCTCCAAAACTAAGCCCCCAGGCCACATCTGGTCTTTTCTAATCTTGTCTTTGACTACTGCCTGCCTATTAAAAGCACCTCCCAGCCACGTTCCTGGGACAGGATGTTCATTTCTGGGAGGAAAGTACAACTGCTCTGCTAATAGGAACAAGGTAATCAAACCAAAGCCCTGGGGCTGAGATCCCTGCAGGGCTCCTGCAAAGGCAGCTCAGGACCATTGCCAAGGGACAGGGGTTTGCAGGTTTGATTTTCACACCAGGAACGTGAAAGGCTGTGGTTAGAGGAGTGCAGGTTTGATGTGGTTTCTGTACAGAACTGTTCTGATGTGCAAATCTTGTGTTGCAGCAGAGGGAACACAACACGAACCTGAGAAACAGCTGCATTACACACTCGCTCATTTTTCCACTTTCTTGTACCAATGAAGCCCTACCAACATTTGTAGGACACTGAACTACTCCCCAAGGCCGAATTTTAATTAAAATTTGGCTTAGAAAGCACCCTGGATGTGGTTTTGATGTATCACAGACTAGAAAGCACCACTTTCTCTAGGTAATCTTCTTGCAAACTACTTCCTTCTCCTTAGCCTGTGCCCCAGTATTTGAAATATCCTTTTCCTACCCATCTGTGTATTATCCAGTGTTTTCCCCAAAAGGACCCTTTTCATGCTGCTTGGTCTTTAGATGTGATTTATTTTCTTACCAGGTTGGGGGTCACGGCAGGACTCCAAAGTGCTCAGCAGGATTTTCCCCAGGGCTCGCTTCGATATGTTCTTCAAAAAAACAAAACAATGTTATGGCACAAAGATGTCCTTCACCAGTTCACAGACATGCAACAGAACCTATGTGCAGGGTATTTGCATTTGAAAACTAAACCACAATGACACTGAGTCCTGATTAACACAAGACTTGATATTTGCTTTATTTTCAAGCATTTTATCTCGGACCCTGCTGAAATAGCAGTTTGTGGACAGCTTCAGTTCCTTAACATGGCTGCAGAAAGAGAAATAAGAATTATTCAGTGGAAAACACAGAATTTTCCAGAGTGTATGCCTGAACAGCTGCAGGTGGCAAGGAGGGTAAGCAGAGCAAAAGCTTTTTGAGTCCTCATCCAGCTCTGTGGGGAAGGTGAACTGCACCTGGTGGTGTTATTTTAGAAAGGATCTTCTCAGACCCAGCTGAAGGACAGTGCAAATGTCCTCTGGCAGGGCCACTGCTGGATCTGGAGATGTAATAAACATCAGCCAAAGCGAGGGCACTGCAAAAACTACTCAGGGTTTGGATGGGCTCTCTCAGTGGTGGTTTTACATAAGAAACCTGGTGGGACATTACATAACGTGCCTGGAAAAGCAAACCCTCCTAATTTGCTGTCAAGACACTGGTGTGCTTTCTGGGAGATGGTCTTGCAATCAGTTTAATTAGCACTTGGAGAGCCCATATCTGCAGGGACAGGTTGTTCTTGCTAAAACTTCAAGCAGTGGAAATGGAAGGAAGCAGCTCTGGGAGGAGGATGCTGTCACCCCCAGGCAGAGCTGGCCTCACCCCCTGACTCTGGGCCTCTTCCATCTGCTTGGCTGCCCCAGTGGGGACTGGGGCAGGGTGGGAAGCAGTTTGAGGATTCCACATGGCCACAGTGTGAGGTTTTATTGGTCCTGACAGGATGGGTGTGTGCCTTTGGACAGGCACTGCTTGGTGGGAGGTTCTGCTGCAAATGAGGTGCCTGGCATGTTTCAAACGTGAGGGTGAACACCTGAACCCACAGGTTCTGATGGGTGAGGTTGCTTTTGTCTCAGGTATATCCCACCAGGGATTATGGGGATTCCAGTGACACTCTCCTGGGAGTTTTATCCCTTTAACACTGACTCAGAGTTCCATTAGGGTGCAGTTGAACAAAGGTCCTGTTCTAGAAGGAAAAACACACATTCTGGAATTTTCCTGATTACTCACTTCTTTGTTTGCCTCATTTTCCCTAAACTTTGGTTTAGAGGGTAATGAGCTTGAAGATTAAACTCCAAGGAGATCTCTAGGCTTTTAGAAAGCCAGTCAAAGGGGTCTAAAAGCTTTCTGCAATCACCGGGCAGCTCCCAGGGCAAACACGTGTAAAAGTCTGTCCTGCTGTAGAGGATTTTGTGCTTAACAGAAGGGATGAATATAATTTTTAGTTTGGAAAGGACATTACAAACCCCACTTTTCAGTCCCAGGACTGCTTTCACACCGTACCAAGTCTCGGAGCTGTTGGAGAAGCTGCAGAACATCCATGAGCTTCTCTTCCACCAGGGACAGCCGAACCCTCTCAGTCTCCAGCATCTGCAGCTCCATCTTCAGCAGCTCCGTCTCCTCCACCTTCTGCTGCAGCTCCCCGAGCGAGGGGCCTTTCATCTGCACAAAGCACAGCAAATTAAAGGCACTGGAGGTTTCCCTTTCTTGCCCAAGAGCTGCAAAGCTGAGTTTCCCCCCCTTTCGTGGTAAATGAGGCTCACTCCAGAAGATTCTCTGGCAGGGAAGTGCATTTCTTTAATGTGCTACACAAAGTGAAATCTCAGGAGTTTTTAGGAGATCTGTGCTTTGCCCTTGTGCACAAGGGCAGCTCATCCATCAGTGGATGCAGGCAGGCCACTCAGGGATTTTAAATACTACATTCATTACATGTTTTATATTTAAATACTAGCATTGCCAGTTCAGCTTTCTCCCCATTTGCCTTCCTGCTGTCCTCTGTAAAGCACAACCAATTTGTGTGCCCTCACCACAATCATATCTTTGTCTTGCAACTCCCCCCCAGCAATCATCTGTACATTCAGGGAGACAAGAAGATGTGTCTGTCCCTGGTGCACTGGGAAGCAGGTGAGGAACACCAAGAGGAACACCCTCTCCACCGCTTCTCCTCGCTTTTCTCATTGGGATGAGCTTCTCATTTGACCCTGTGTGGCAGTTGAGAAACTAATTGTCTTTTTAATTAAGCTGGCAGCTTGCATGCAAGCTTGTACAGAAAATAATTGGCATTTCTTTGCAACGCTACACCCGGCAGCACAGCGCTTTATTTTTAGCCTTCACTCTTGTTCTCCCCATCTCTTATCCCCAGGTGACCACCCTGGCTTCGGGAGAAGCTATTTTTAAGTGTTTGGTTGTTGGAAAGAAGAACTTTCTAGACATGACAAATCTCAGAACTCTGCCATCCCCGGGTTTTACAAGCCTCAGAGTGAAGCAATTATCAATCAGTGTTTGAGAGTGCTGCCCTTCACTCGCCTGCTGAGTCTGTTGCTTGTCAGCCTTGCTGTTATTTGTCTGGTTTTCCACTCTGAGCAGGTACAGACAGAGCCACACAGAGCAATGCACAAGGCACTTTTGTCAGGTTCAGAGAAAGTGTTGGGGGTTTATTTATTAAGCCAATATATTTATTTGCAAGGTGCTCGAGACAGAGCATTTCTCAGTCTTCCCATTTGCTTCTTGATCACAAGAAGAGTCACGTTTTCGACAGGAATTTCTTATTACTTGTCTGTTTTGTAGCAGCAAGCCCCTCCCCTATAACTGCTGACTAATATAAAAGGGCTCAAGAATAAATTTCCTAACGGGCTCAAAACGATTCGTCCTACTGATATTTAATTCCTGTCACAGTGAGTTGGCACCACGTCTTCTTCACCTCCCTGCCTGCCTCTAAATCAAGAGCAGCAGAGTCCATTTCTCATCTGGCATTTTGTACTCATCTACTGATAGTGGTGCTCTTCCAGACAAGCTGCACAGAACTAATATCCACCAGCAGAGATGAAAAAGATGCTGCAGAAAAAGATGAGCACCTCAGAATGGGAAAAAAAAGGAGAGGAAAACTGGCACTACTTGCAGGTAGTTTTTTTTCTGTGGACTGATGTTAAGCAGTAGAGAAGGAACCTTCCTGCTGCTCTGAAGAACATTGCAAGGATAAATTGTCATTGAATACTGCAAATTGTGTAAGGCAGAAACAGGATTTTATTCTGGTTTTAATTTTTTTTTCCCCTAACAAGTAAACTCCTTCATTTAATTTAGTCAAGGGAGAAAATTGTATGAAATACTGTTAAAACACAAAGGATGGCAACATGTAGAGAAGCTGAATACTTTACCCTTACCTTAAATATTTCACTGATTCATATAATCCTTCCAGAACTACTGAGAGCTTTCTGCTTTGTTTAAAGATGGGGTATAAAACACTGAACAATCCCAGGAGAAAGCAGACCAGGGCAGTGCATGTGGTGCACTGTTTTTGTCTCACAGGAAGATTGCTGGGCCCATCCGTGGCTGAAGCCTGCAGTACTTAAACAGTGAGATCCCACAGGACTGCTGGGATGCAGCACTGGGGCTTTAAATCATGTGTTAAAAACTCTGCTCAAGGGGAGCTGGACACGCTGCTCACCTGAGAACTCATTTTGTTAACATTTTATGATATTACTGATATATTTATGATATAACTCTATCAGTCTAAGCCCAAGAAAAAGACAGAGTAAATGGGATAATTTACTCCAAACCAGGGAGTCTCAGTCAGCCTGAGGGATTTATTGAAAAGCTACTCTGCTCCCAGAGGTGTTAGATGCCTTAGGGTATGGGGAGTATTTCATCCACAGCTGAGGAACCTCAGTAAATCAAGGACAGTATTTGAAGGGCCTGGGGTACATCTCATCCTCCAAAGGCAGTTTTGGGTAGGAACCAGAGTAGAAATGCAGGTGTTAGAGGAAAGCACGAGGTGTCTGAGCTGACAGACCACAGCACAATGAGAAACATCAGCAACAGAGAGCAGAACGGCCAGAATAAAACAGAAATACCTATAGATGCAGCTCCCTAAAGATGCATAAATAACTCTTTCACACTCTGCTTGGCACCTGTTACCTCTTCCAGGTTTGTTTCCAGTTTTTTCTCTTGGTGCCCCTTGAGCTCCAGCTGCTCCGTGAGGGGGGAGATTCTCCCCGTGGGCTCCACAGGGGCCATCCCAGAGCTGTCAGTGGTGGTGGTCTCCAGGTAAGCCAGCAGCTTTCTCCAGGTCTTTTCATCACACCTGCACATACCATCAAAAGGAAAGAGTTAGTGAGAGCTCGTGGTGAAGGTGTGTGATGGTGAAAGCCAGTTCTCCTGGGGAATTCTTGGCAGCACAGATCAAAATGAGTGTCTTAGCTGACACTAATTAGGGCTCGGTGGGAATATCCAGCAGGCTGCTCCCCATGTGCCATTAAAGGATGGGCAAAAGGCTTCTGACTGCAGCCAGAGGACCTTCAGGTCCTGAAATTACCTTTGCAAAGGGCTCAAATGGCATTAATCAGTGAATTAAACTTACCCACTGCCACAGCAAGGGAGCTTGGCCAGGATCCTCTTCACGTGGTCCAGCTGGGGAGCCCGGTCACCTGCCCACTTCTCCTCCTCCTCGTCAGAGGCAGCCTGGCCCTCCACGGAGCGGAAGAGCTGATCCTCTGCTGGGAAACAGGGACCCCTCAGCAGCACCCCAACAACCCCCAGTTAAACCCTGAGCCCGAGCCAGGAAGAAGTGAGAGCTTAAACCCCCAGGGAAACACCAGGCAGGGCCCCCCAGCATCCCTGGGAAGGGGCTGAGGCAGCTGCAGCAAAGATCCTTCTTTTAAGAGATCTTAAAATATTTCAGTGCTCTCTTGTGGGTAACTTGGAGCTGTTTCACCCCAATTCTCTTCCTTCCTCGAGTTACTCTGAGGTGAGGATAAGTGTGAAGGATCAGTAGTTGTGAGTGTTCAAGTACACCATTTTTTCACTTGTTCATCTCTCTGAGATAGTTTCTCTGCCTAACTAATCCTATTTTACTTGATGGAACATTTTCCCCTCTTTTAAAATCTATAATCCCACGATTTATTTGTGTGAAAAGGTTTTGCTAAAAAGCTCTTTGTACTTGAAGTACAGGTAGTGCAATTTTATGCAGAAACTCTCTTTGAGCTGGCAAAGTGTGTGATTTGATAAAAACTTTTCTAAAAGCCAGTTTAGTTTCTAAGTCTAACCAGATGAAGAACATGCTACAGTGTTAATTGTATTTACATGTCGCTATTTTTAACGCTCCCAAGCAGCTGCTTGCCAGCTCCATTCAACACACACCTAAAATCCAACTTTTTGTCACTGCAAACAGCTCTCCAGCCTGCAGTAAAGGTGCCTCGTAACTCAAGAGTTATTGTCAGAGAAGTGCTCTTGTGGTCTTTGAACTGCATGTGCCCAAAAAACAAATCACTGCAGGGAAGCCCAAGTGTGCAGTGTTATGGCAGTTGTTGGTGCTACATGTGCTGCACAGTTTGGGCCTGTCCAGAGTCACTGGAGCAGCCAGAATGTTTCCAAGGAGCGTGGCTGTACAGAATATTAACTGCAAATTGTTTCCTCGGAAATTATTTTCGCCGAGGTTTCTGCGTTTTTATTTACAAAGAAATGAAATCTTTGTGCTTTTTAAGCCAGGAAAAAAAGTTTTGCTGGGATGACTCATGTGGAAAAAAGCAGTTTTAAATCCTAGCTCTAAGTGATAAGTCCAGGCTTTTATTAAACACAAAATTATGTGGGGAGCGAGGAGTGGAAATCTGGGATATAAGGTTTTGTGCGGGTCTAGGATTTCCAGACTCATTAGGATTGGTTTGTGGGGTGGTGGTTTAATGTCTCTGCTGCTGATGCTACAGATGAGTGAGGCAAGGCAGCGCTGGGGGGCTGGGTTGGGGTTGGGTACCGTGCTCGGCGATGCCGGCGGGCGAGCGGCGATCTCGCTGTGCCAGGGACGCGCCGCACGCGCCCCCCGGCACGGCTGCTCCCTCCTGCTGCTCCACGCTGCTCCGGGGGGCAGCCTGGGATCGCTCCATTTCCGACCTGGAAAACAGGCCCAAGTGAGGTTTAAGTGCAGGAAATTTGGAAAACCGAGATGTGTCCAGCATGGCACACGAAGGGCTTTGGGGGGATGCAGCTGGTGGGACTTGCTGAGGAACGGGGCCAGCGACCCCAAGGGCTGCCTGAGGTGGCTTCTCCAACAACCAAAGGAAGGTGGATTCCAGCTGTCCTTTGGAAAAGAAGAGATGAACAGTACCCAAAACACTCTAGAAGCTGTGTATGGAATAGTCTACTCTGGCCACAGGTGCCTGCACCCAGTCCCTTGGGCTCAGAAGTGACAGGGAGTTTGATCCGTGTCCTGTGAGCGCTGGGATGAAGCAGAGTCAGAGCCTGAGAAGTCAAAAAGAATGATCCAGGAAATGGTGGCACGTCTGGAAAGCAGGGGCTTGCAGGTGAGCAGCATCAGGATGGGGTGTCAGCGTTGCTGACAGCTTCATTTCCAATTGTCTTTGAAGTCAGTGAGAGGGTATCACCTTTCTGTGTTTTAAAGGAATGGGACACAGATCAAATAATGGAACTGAGGAACAGGTGCCAACAAAGTGCCATTTAAATAGGTGCCAACAAACTCAAAGGTGCCAACGAAACAGGTTTTGAAAACAGTAATTTAACTGTGAAGGACAATGACTGTACTCACTGAGGAATTTATAATTACCCAAGTGGACAGCACTGGGGGAGTGCCTTCAGAGAAACGGAGTAGCACGTGCTAGAGGGAAAACTCACCGTGTATTTATGTGTGGTTGACTTGAAAATGTTCTACCCAAACGTGTAAGACAGCACAAACCACTGAGTGTATTGGAAACCCTTACTGTGGACAAAACAAAATACAACAAATCTAATAACATGGATTTGTTTTCTAATAATTCAATTCGTTATGGTAAGAAGAATGGAATGTGAAATGACAGTCAGGATGAGTCCATTGGAGCTGCTGCTGTCTCCTGACTGGAATATTTGTTTTGATTCAGTTTGGCTCCCACCTAGGGATGTACTAAAAGGCAGTTTTGCTGTTTTAGAGGAAATACAATAGAATTACACAGAGAAAATCAATTCTGTGACTCCTGTTTACATGTTAAATAGTAAATAAGGTCTATGGAACTGAAAGGTGTCACACGATACTGAGCTTATTTTAAGAATCTTGGTTTTTTTCACACAACATGCATAATATGCAAATTATTTTCACAAAATGTTACTGAAATGAGAACTAGAAAGCATTTTAAAAGTTAGGTTCTTACAGTAAGAAACTCATAGGAGCTGTTGTGCTGTTCACAAAGAATCCACATGAAGAAGAAAACAAACCACATTCAAGACTTTTATAGTAAATTAAGTTCCCCCCAAATGCTCCTGTAGATTAGTTTTGGTCTTGGCGAATATTGAATATTTCCTTTATTTAACACATCAAATAGCAAAAACCACTCAGCAGATGGGTCCTGCTGACATGAATTGTATAACGTGACCTTGCTGCCCAAACCTTGTCAGTGCTTCCTGCCTGTAAATCCAGCTGCAGCTGGAAGGGGACTTTGGCTGCAGGGACAGAGCAGCTGAGGCCACGCTGGACACCAGGATTGCAGAGCCTTTGTTTAACACAGCTGCTCCCAGCTCCCGAGGAGCCACACCGATGGTGTGAAAGCGTAAGGAGTAAACAAGATCGGGAATTGAACAACAGAAGCCACTGCCTGAAAACATCTGCAGGGGAGAAGCTGAGCTAAACCTTGCTGAGGAGCCAGCTCTTACTTTACCCCTTGAGGAGGGCCTGGCTGCGTTGGAAACTGATGACTTATTGCATGTGCAATCCGTGGCCTTATTTAGCTTAGCAACAACTGGATTTACTGTAAAGTCAGGGGAAACAGCGATCCCCAGCAAGGAGCCTGGACAGGCATCAGTTCTGGAATAAATAATTAGGGAGTAGTGCAGCAATAAAATGCACTGTTAAGCCTGGACATTGAGAGTGGGGGCTCTGGGAAGCTGCAGAGCTCTGGACAGCTACTGGGGGAGATTCCTCTCACAGGGATGCTGCATTTTACTTGCCTGAAATGCGCTGATTTTCTGGTGCTCAACAGGAATCTTTTAGAACTTCTTGAGCACCGTAGCTGGTGTCTGAGCAGGTTGTTCTTTTGGTTTGAGCTGCAGTGTGATTTAGATTGTTTGGGTTGCAGATTCTAGAGTCCACGTAACACAGAGATGCTGACGTTTCAGTGAATATTTACTGCAGTAGTGGAGTTGGTTAAGATTTTAACCTATAAAACATGGAGTGTATTCAGCTATCCTGAAAATCTTTTCCAGCAGGTGTGGGTGAAGGGGATTCGAGGAAGAGCTGGAGGCAGGGATCCTCACTGAATTCTCCAGCACGGGTTTAGTTCTTCCCTTATTGGTATTCACACAGCATCGAATGGGTCTCCATAAATGAGAAGAAGAGTGAATAAACAGCACATTTGTTTGGGGCAAAGATCAGAGGGGGAAGCGGCGCTGGAGGTGCCTGGGAAGGTTTGTGTAGGGTGAGCGTGGCAAGGCTTCCATGGAGACAGGGAAACAGCCCCCATTCATCCCAGAGCCTTTGTCCCCAGCACAATGGGCAGCCCCGGCGCAGGAACACTGGAGAGGGGAGAGTTTGCAAAGTGCTGGACCTTAAAGTAATGTCCGTGACTAATTGGCTTTTAATTGGCTCTGCCGTATTGTTATGGAAACATGGAGCTGCAGGAAAACCCACCTGCTCCTGGTGCTGAGCAAATCTGGGACTTGAATGATTCCTGACCGATCGGAAAACAGCTCTGAGGAATTATTAACTTTGCATTCACAGCCCTTTAACTCGTCTCTTTCAGGAACTTACTCGGAGCAGATCAAACAACCGTGTGCATACATTGCCCTGAGTGCAGTTATATTCAGAGCTGCACTTTATTTTCCAAGTGTGTGACTTGTGGTTTTTAACCAAAATGAGGTGTGATTTTTATTTCTGTACTATTTTACCTAAAGTGTCAGAGTTCAGGGAACTCAGAACGGTTTCAGATTTGGCTTATCCCCTGCAGGAATTAGAGACTTTAGGTGTGCACATTTTTGAATTATTTATGACTTTTCATTTACTGTTGAGATTAAGTATGTTTTCACACTGGAGCTGTGTGTCTGTGTGGGTTTTCTGAATACATCTGTCTCTGGTTGGTGCTGTGAGCTCCTCTCCGACAGAAATCCTATGAATGAACTTTCTGTGATCAACCCAGATGCTTAATCTAGCTTTTAAATAGCTTAATCTGTCAGGCATTAAAGAGAAACGTTTAAAAGCATGAATTTTTAGTGGCTGTAATAAAGATCACTAAATATCCTGGCTTTACACGGGTAGTTATAAAGTACAGTTCTAACTACAACTATAATGGTTACAGTCCTGGGAGGTTTCCTGTTCCTGGCTGATGATTTTCATTTTCTTGCCAAAATCACCATCTTCTAGGAAAGACTCATTTAAGTGATGGCCATGTGTTTTCTTGCAAACCCTTCCCTCTCCCTGCACACTGGATACAAGCAGGCAAATCCTGGAATGGTGCTGCCACACGCAGCAGAACTGTGCCTTGCTGTCCTTCCCGTGGTGACTTCAAGTGCTTTGGAGACAGCACAAACCTGGGTGCTGGACCCCCAAACTGATGGGGAGAGCTGTCCCTGTGTTACAACAACACTCAGGGACAGCTGAGGGAGCAGAGGGGCTTTATTCAGTATTGTTCTGACCCCCTGACTGACTGCTGGTTAAATAACAGCACATCCCTGCCAATCCTCTCAGCCCAGAGAGCAAACACCCCTTTGGTAGACCCGGTGATGCTTATGGGGGAATAAATTCTCACTCAAGACCACGCTTGTACCAAGAAAGGTTGGGCCAGGTGCTCCTTGATGTGCCTTTTAACCTGGTGTTCTGTGATTTCCAGTCAGGGGGACGGTCCCATTGGTGAAAAACCTCTCTCTGGGCATTTTTTGAGATCTGGTTTTGGTGCAGTCCATAAGGAATGGCAGCAGAGGCAGGTGGAAGCAAACACAGCCACGGCCCCACACGCCCATGCCAGAACTGCCTGGATGCATTCCGTTTGTCCTTCCTGCTTTTCACACTCAGAGTTTTAGAATTCTGTCTCTCCTGGTGTCCTGACTTGGATTTTACAGAAAGATGCCTGAAAGCCTACAATCAAAAAGTGATAACTAAAACACTGCGGCGTCCTGAGCACCGACAGCTCTGAGCAAGGCACTTCACATAGAGCACGGAAGCCAGAGAAAGCAGAGCTGTGCTCCTGTGGATCATTTCCTCTGCCACTGCTTGTGTAACAACCTTCACCCCTCGTGTGTTCCTCCACGTAGACGTGTGCTGTTTAATCCCCAGGAATCCTTCCCTTATCTCCCGTGTGCTGCCGTGGGTGTCAGTGAAAATCAAACGTCCGGGGAGCCTTTTAATGCCTTCCAGATAGAGAAGTGCCCTTCCCAACAGAGTCAGTACTTAACAGCTGGGTGAAGATCCTACTGAACTCTACACTGAAAGCTTAAAAATATGCCAAAGCTCTGTCTGATGCCTGCAAAACTGCAGCTATCCCTGAGTGCGGTGCAGACTCTGAGAGCTCCCACTCCCCGGCGCGTCAATTCCTCCAGGATTTATTTCGGCACCTCGCGGATTTAGAGCCTCGTGGATTTGGAGTGACGGAAGAGAAAGATGGCTCATTGAACAGCCAACAGCGTGCCTTCAGCTGGCTGTGAGTTATTTCTCACCGGCTCTTCCTAAGCACTTGGGAAAATCCGACGGGAATGTGTGAGGGGAGGGGCTGCGAGCACCAGTTCTGCATCCAAGCTGGGCATCTCTCAGGAGGTGTGCCACGGCTTTTTGGTGCCTGCAGGCTCCCAGTGCTCCCCCAGGAGAGCTGTGCCGGGGGTGCTGCTGGGCAGAGGGGACAGGAGGCACTGGGACACCCGAGCTGAGGTGTCAGAGCCAGCAGCTGCCTGCTGGGGACGTGGGGAAGGCGCAGCTTCCACTCCTCAGATCCTGCATCAGGAAGCAACAACAATTACCTCAGCTGGTTTGTAAAAACATCCTCAGAGCTCCAGAGAGTGCTGTTCCCTACCAGAGACTCTGTAATCCTGCATGTTCCTTCAATCCGAGCTCCATGCCTGCTATTTTGATGCCTTTTGAAATAGTTTTAAGTTTCCTGACAGCAGCCTGTCCTTTTTGCCTTGTTCAAGTATTGCTCTGGTAGGTGACTGTGAAAAGCAACTCCCAAATTCATTCCCAGAATTTCTCAGAATATTCTGAGTTGACAGGAACTCACAAGGATCGATCTCAAGTGAATGACCCCACAGCTGGATCAAACCCAGAACCTCGGCATTATCCACACCACGCTCTGACCAACTGAGCCAATCTCAAGGCCAATTATCTTCCTTTGCAAATAATTACAAGCTACTTGCCAGCTCCTAGAGACCAGAAAACGCTGCCTAGTGATTCTGCATTTATTGGGATCCCACCTGTGTTTTGGCAGCCAATACAGCAACTTCTGTTTTGTCTTTTGTTGGTGATATGGTTGAATAAGAAATGTTATCTGGGGGTCAAAAAGCCGGTGACAGGAGTGTGATGTGATCGTACGTAGCTGCTCCCTGTGTGTAAGGACTGATTTCTACCAGTGTTCATCTCCCTTCTCCATGGCTGGACCTCTGCCTGTCTCAGCAGCACCCCCATTTCTTTGATGATCCCCAGTCCAAGCAGGTTTGCCTTGTGTTCATGCCCCTGAGCACTGCCTGGGGTTACGTGGCCATCACGGGCTGCGGAGCAGAGCTAATAAATGAGACAGATGGACACAGTTGCTAGGAAAATTCCTCACGGGAAAGTTGGGTAAACAGGATTCCTGTTTTCCCAGTCAATATTGTTTCAACAAAAGGCTTTGGCTCTTTGCTTCTCTGTATTTTTTTTTTTTAAGCCAATGCTTGATTGCAGTTTTCCCTCTCATTACTGGAGTCTCTCCACGCAGATTCCCAGCTGTGTGTGAGGGGACGCAGCTCTTTTGGGGGACACATCGTGCTCCCCATCACAGGCAGCCCCTGCCCTCCCCAGGAGCCCCACAGGGGGCAAAGACCCTTCCTTTGGACACTCTCACAGGTATTTAGAAACAGATACTTCCTCTTGTTTTCAGAGAGCTTCCTCAATAGATTTCCACAGGAAAAGAGGGAAATCTGCATGAAAAACAGGAAGCAGTTCTCAGAAGCTTTCTGTAACCAGCACTAGGAGGAAGACTTAAAATAAACGTTGGTTGTTTGAAGCAGTAGGTGATACCAGTTGTGTCATCTTATGTAAAAACACTGATTAAATTTAACATCACAGGGCTGCAGTAGAATTAAAAACCTCAGGTGTTTATAAAATATATTTAGCTTTTCATTGTAGCTGACAGTAGGTGACCAACACTGAAACTTCTGTTAACCAGGTTTTTACACCGTGTTTTCTATTTTCTATTTTACTGCCCTGGGCAACACTTTGGAAACCTTCCCGTCTGTCTCAGTCCTGGATGGGACCCCAAACTTTCTAATGCTGATCCCATTCCTCTTGCTCCCAGTATAAGACTTGATCTTTTCCCTTGGCTTTTTGGCGTTCTGTAATTCAGTTTCAAATTCTGAGATTTAAGCATTAGAAGGGAAGACAGGTCAAGATAAAATGTGACAAAATCTGACATGCAGAAATATTTGTTAATTAAAACCTTCTAGAAGTTTTGCACTGATCCTTTCTGATCCATCTTCAAAACTCCCACCAAGTTCCAAATATTATGGAGTTGTTCTAGATTTTACTGTGGGCACTGAAAAGGGAGGGGGAATTTGTAACTCTCCACCTTAAAAGCAAGGATAATCACACTAGGAAAATGTTCCAGTTCATATCTGGCTGCATTGGGAAGCTTCTTAAGCTGTGGAGTGTTGGGCAGGTGACAGAGGCCCATCAAAAATGGGGATACAGCACTTGGAATGACAATTTTGGGGGGAGAAACTCCTAAATTTGTAAATCCTTCAAAGGAAATTTGACCTTACTTTTACTGTCACTTTCTACATTTCATAAAGCCAAACGTCAGACAGAAGAAGACGGATTTGGCCTTTCACAGCATGTTTGCATTTGACAACTTAGGGATAATATATTCTGTGCTCATTTCTAATACAGAAAAATGGTAAAAAATGAAAGCAGAGGATGTTTCCGAGTTCCACTGCTAGGCTTTGGTAATTAGACACATTGTGTTTCCGGAGATATATGAAATAAAAGTTCAAAATCTGAAACAGAATCTCTTTTATCCACTCCACTCAGCTGGCAGTGCTGCTGGTTCCCTTTTCAAAGCCGTACCAGCAACACCCCAGAATTTCACGGAAACATTTCATACTGCACTTTTTGAAGTCTCCATCGGAGCGAGCGCAGAAGGCTTTGGAGATGTGAGCAAGTCCCTTTGAGGTGAGAGCACAGTCAGGAGTGATGTGCTGCAGAGTTCTGGGCTCCTTTCAGCTCAGTCCCACAAGAAAGCCCGATGGCTTTGGTCTGCTGCTCGAGCTGAAGCTATTGGAAGCACTGGTGTTTGTCAAGAGACTGTTTCATCTGAGAGAGACTAAAAAAAAAAAACAGCAGCAGGGCTTTGGAGTGAATGTAGATATTTCTTGGTTTTGTTTTCTGTAGGTACTTTAAACAACTAAGTGGGGAAAAAAGAAATCAATACAGTCTGTGCAAAGTGCAATACTGTTGCAGTGTTAAGCCTCAGATTTATCAGCAGAGTCCCCTTGTCCCTCCAAACCCTCATTTATGGTTCTTTAAAACGCTCCTGATTGCTGTGAGTCCAAGTAATCGGCGCAATCTTTCACTGCAGCAATGTTTGCTGCCCTGTGATGTGCCAGGGGGCTCAGTAACTGAGAGAGGCTCTAACAGTGCCCCGAGAGAGCACTTTCACACCCTGCAGTGCTCAGCCTGGCAAGAACAGCTAAAGGTAGCATTTAACATGCCCTGCCTGCCTTTTGGATTGTAAATTCCTCGGGACGGGGCAGGAGTACATTAAACATCATCTATCTGGAGGGTCATTAAGAAAAGCTGCTGGCAGTAAACTGAGCCAGCTGTAGGTTTATGTCCCCCAAGGATTAATGACAGCATCCCATGAGCACGCACGAGTCTGCTTTGCATTAGCAAAGGCTCATTGAACTGCACTGATTCTGCCCAGAACGGGGAGAGGCAGGATAAATATTGCTTATTTGCAGGGCTCTCATCCTCCTGGGAACAGGAAGGACCTTCGTTTCAGATGTGAGGGCCACTGCTAATGCTGGTTTGAGAAGCGGCAGGCTCCAGATCCAATGAAGGGTCAAAGCCAGTAAAAAAACCCCCAACTGGTGCACAAATTTGATTTTCTAGCAGAAGCATTCCTTTAAAATGCCAGATCATTCCCAGATCTCCAGTTACACCCCGAACACATCATTAAGAACAAGAAAGGAAGGATATTCCACAAGCAGATCTCTTTCAGATGACTTTCCAACCACGCCGTGCCCCGGTGCCTCACGCAGCCTCCGGGTGTGAGCACCAGAGATGACAGAGAGCATCTCGTGGTGACAGTGCTGGCACCTGCTCCAGGAACTGCCATTTAAACACACTTAGAGAATAATGGGAATTCAGGCCCTTGGTCCACAGCAGTGTAGGAGAGACACCATGTACGAGTGCCCAGTATCCCTTAAACCCACTGCTGACTTCAGTTCCTAGGAAGGCCATGCAGGATCAAAGGTTACTGCTGTTTGGGAGAGGGTTTAGCACAACCTCGGCCGGCAGCAGAGCTCCCAGGCCTGCCTTTATTCCAAAGGAGTTTCCTGCATTCAGGGCCTCCTTGAGCCAGGCCCAGGCAATGGGATTCTGTGGCTGTGTTTTCCCACTGAGACTGAGCAAGAGTCTAGGAAATACTTTTTCCTGGCCCTGTGCAGTTTGACACAGACATTCTGCTGTTATTCAGATGAATATTCTGAATTTCCTGGTGCAGTTGCTGGCTGGATGTGGGACTGGGAGCTGGGCTGATAAACAAGAGCTGCTTCTCTCCTGTGCCTGCTCTGTGCTGCTGGTTGGGACTAACCCCTGGCTACAGATGGAGACAATTCCAGGATTGTTCCCTGCGTCTTTTCCCTTTCTTGGTAACCCAGCAGAGCCATCACATCTGAAGTTCTGGGGTCTGTTACTTCTGCCAGAACTGTATTTGTTCCCAAAACCAGGCAAGAGAGCCCACGGTGCTGGTGCTGCTCTCACTGACTTCTCATGTTGCAGGAAGAAAATGTAGAAAAATCTCAACACCCACGAGCTGCCAGCTTGAAAGACGTTTACTGTGTAAGCAACACAAGCCTTCCAAGGATTCGGCGCCTGCAACTCTCCACAGTTTTTAGGTTTTGCCTGTTTGGTTTTAAATAATAATTACAACAATTGTACTGCCTCTGGCAGGTGCCTCTCCCATGGATTTCCTCACTTCCCAAGGCCGATGTCCCTTATGGAGATGATGTTCTCGTTCTTCTGCCCGAGGGCCGCAGGTGCCAGCAGGACCTGAGGGTGACTGACACCTCTCCAAACCATCCCTGATGTTCCCCAAGAGATTCTCTGAACTCCAAAAAAGCTGCTGAAATCAGAGTAACATCATTTCGAGGCAGCACATTGGACTTTTCTTCCACAAAACGTATAAAACCCAAATGAAATCGTACAATCTGCCAGCGCAGGCCCCAGGCTGCCTCAGGCCCACCTCAGCTGCTGCAGGGGGGTCATTTCCTCAGCAATCGCTCTGGAATCCACATTTAGGCCGCTTTAATCAAATTCTTTTTCATTCCCTGTGGGTTTGGGATCATTTGGAAAGTACTCTAAGGATTGATTTTGGCCTCATATATAAAACCTACCAAAAACACACACAAGTTTTAGTAGACCAGCATGTGCAGTTACGTATTTGCACTTATTTGCCAACGTAGCATCAACAACAATGGGGAAAAGTTCCTTAAATTAAAAGCTCGAAACAGCCCATAAAGGAAAATTCTCCTGTCCCCTGGTGGGGATTAGACCTGCAACTTTGAAATGTGATAAAATGTGGTTTATTTTTAAAAACTGAATTTCCTGAAGAGGAGAACTACAATGCTGTGTTTAAAAACCTGACGAATTCTTCTTGTAGAATATAATAGTTCAGTTGGAAGGGACAGACAGCCATCAACTAGTCCAAGTGTAACTCTTCTAAATCTGTGTTTGCTTTTTGAATTATCTATATTTGATATTCATGATGGACTTCTCTAGAATTCATAGCACACAGCCTTCCCCAAGACATGCATTGATGCAAAGAGATTTTAAATGAGATTTTTCAGAGTAATCTAACCAGATAATTTCATCATGCTCTTTTTTCATACAGACATTTATCTAGGACTAAAATATTCAGGATACAGCCTGTGTTCTGTATCTTTGGTTCTCACAAGGACAGCGTAACCTTTATAAAAATAGATTTCTAAAATCACAGACTTGAATGTCAGGTTCAAAATATTCCAAAGTCAGGGCTGGACAGTACAAAGTAATAAGATTAATAATATCTATTACACAAAGTTACTTTCTCATTTTGCCATGTAAACCAGCAATGTTATTTTAGCTGTTACAGTGATTGAAAGAGGTCTGACAGTATGGTTTGAGTGCTTGGAGAACATGTATCAATAAAAAAATTATAATAAAATAAATAATAAAATAATAAAATAAATAAATAAATAAAATTAGAATAAATAAATAAAATTAGNATAAAATAAAAAAAATTAAAAATAATAAAATAATAAAAAATAACTGCTGAAAATCCAGCTCCTTGTATTCCCAAGCAGTGCTGGTGGGGTAAGTTAGGAATGAGTGCTTTGCTCCTGTTGAAGTGAATAATGCTGAGCCCTGCAGTTAATAACTCCTTTTGTGACATCTGCTCAAGCTTTGTGTTTTACAGCACAGCTCTCCTGTCTGGTTCTTCTCCACTTGTGGAGTCAGGCTATTCTCATATCCTTGGAGGGGTTTCAAAGGAAAAGAGGATTCCCCATTGATACTTCATTCCTTTTTCAGTGAGATATAATGTTGTATTTCTATCTCAGGACTACCTGGACTAGAAATGAGAAAAATCCCTCTTTCCAGGGTTATTCAACGCCATTTTCTCTCCCTGACAGTCCCAACAGGGTGTGAAAAACCAAGTTAGACCTGCCTTTATGTGCAGAGAGAGGTGAGGCGATTGGATATGCCCCACACCTGGTGAATGGTATCACACAGATTATTGATCAGAATCCTTAATATTGGCTATTTATGCACGTACCAAGCAGCTTGGAGTGAAGGGAGCAAACGTGCCCAGAGAAATACCAGTGTGTGTCTGTGCCAGCCAGCTGCAAACAGCACGAAGGCCAAATAAAGGGAAATATTAAAGTATATTAAATAAATAAAGTATATGAAAGAATATTAAATATATTCTGTTTCTGATAAACACTCAGTATTCTGAAAATGCTCTGCTTGCCCCCACATCTCAGCCCTCGTTGAGAACCTCTGGGCCAACACTCTCACAAATGATCTTTTTCAATTATGTGGGGAAATATTTGCTGTGCCAGCATGTCAGAAACACTAAGCCCGGCTTTTCAGATTAAATTTTGCTGTAGGCACGAAGGGATGAAAAGGTTCCCCGCAATATTGGTGTGGCTGTCTCTCACACAAAGGCTGACATCTCCATTGAATGGCCTGTGCTGGTTCCCAGCCCAGCAGGGAGCTCCTGGGCTCTGAATGGAAATTAAGTGAGTGACTGGAGACTGGACAATAGGCATCCGCCAGGACACGGCCAGAAAGGGAAAGCCTGACCTAAAGGCAGGGACTTGGGCAGGGTTTTGTCACACTGGATTTGGGCTGGACTCTTCAGCCACCTAATCCTGTATCCTACTCATTATGTCCCACAAGGAGAAGCTTGTGAGGGGTGTGCAAGAAATCCTATGAGAGGAAGTTTGGGCTAAAGCTGAGAGTCAGAGATTTCCCCAAATTTGAGCTAATATTTATCACTGTAGCTCAGAAATTTCTTCTTACCAGAGGCACAGTTAATCCATTTTAAATCCTGCTGATCTGCAGGTGTCAGTGATATTTGTGTGTCTCAATGAGAGAGGGTTGTTACAAAAGAATTGAACAGCACCTCTGAGCTTGTAGGTCACCTTAGAGGTGGTTGTAGGAGCAGTAACTGGTGTGGGTAATGCCTGCCTTCTTCTGGGGTCACTAAAAGAGCTTTTCAGAAGGGGAAAGGGATGTGAAGGGACAACACCCAACACCCAGGTGTGAGGTGAGCTTGATTCTCAGAGCTGTGACCTTGGGTTCCTGCAGATGAAGCCAAGGTGATGTGAGAGACTCAAACTCTTCCTTTGTCATTTTATATATATTGAAGGCTCAAAGACAATACCTACAGATACATTTCCCCTGCTCTTCGTGGGTCTGGTGCATCCTTAGCCCTCCCTGGCCTTTCACTTCAGCACTTCAGCAATTTCCACGGTGACTCAGGTGGAGATGTCACCTTTCTATTTAATACCTGCCAAGTGGTCCTTATAATTGCTATTTCAGTTGCTTGTTCAATCTGTAACCCTTCCTCGAGCTCAGCACTGTGCAGGAAGGTGCTCCAAGCTTGTGGGACCCACTGGGTGAGAGTCACTTTGGTTTTGCCTGCTTTGAACCTGCCTCCTGTTCTCCACACAGGAGCCTCCCCGGCAGGATTAGGGATGGAAAAGGGAGGGGTTTCTCTTCCACGGTGACTCTGCAAGTGATGCCTTAGGTTTTAACTTTTACATTCTCAACCCCTGCCCTGCCTGGTGTGTGACTCTGCAGTTCCTGTGCCCTGGGAGCTGCTGTTCTCTCCTGCTGCTCACACACAACAAACCTCTGCAGGTTCCACTCCAAGGACACCGGGCCCCAAAGGTGTCAACTCAAAGCCTCTAAAGGGGGACAAACTCGGGGTGATTCCATCATGAACTGAGGTGATCATTGGAGAATTAACCCTGATATGTAAAGGAACCAAACTTATCAAAGTGGGAAGAACCCGTGACCCAGGGCCCTTCTTGGGTGGAGCCTCTGGACTGCCCAGGGTGAGCCTTTGAAGGCCTTCAAATAAATCCCTCCTTTTATTCTCTTCATTCTTGTCTGGTCTCTGTGTTTTAGGTGGCCACTCAAGGCATCACGGGCACCAGCTTCTGCCCCATGAACTGAGGGAACCCGAGCTGAGCTCTGCCTGTCCCATCCCCACGTTTGCTCTGTGCGGCTCCGGCGCTCACCCACACGCTTTGATTTGAGCTCCCATTGCCCGGGTCAGGAAAAGGCTGCCGAGGGAGGAAGGATGAAAGAAGGTGATGCTTTGACAGCTCCTTTTTCATGGTAACGAGCAGAACTGCTCCTTCTCCCCCACCCTCTCTGCTCTCCACGGCCTTTTCTTTCTTTACAGAAGGGAAGAATTCAGCTCTGCCTTCCAGGCACTGACCAGATAAACTGGAGGGGGCTCAGGGTGTCTTTGTGGGCTCTGCCCATGGAGTCACTGCTTTGTTTAGGGGTTATTTGCTGTTTGTTTCCTGCGTATAATAGCAGGTAAATGTGGATTCATAGAATTAAAGGTTTGGCTCGAGGACACGAGGCAGCAAAGCATCAGTTGCTTCCTGGTGATTTGTGCTCCGTGAGTCACGTTCGCTCAGGAAACAGAGATCCATCAATTTAGCTGGTCCATGGGAACCCGCCACTGGAAAGCTCCCTCTGCTTGGAAGGGGAGGAAATAATTGCTGCCTTTCCAGAATTAATAATTTTCTGTTCTAAAAACAACGCCATTTGATACAGAGGTAATTTGGATTATTAGCAAGGTGCACCCTAACTAGGAGACAATACTTGTTTGATGCAAGACATTGCTGCTTGCAGAAGCAGGGCCTTGAATGGTAAGGCTGGAGAACTGCAATTTAAGCATAAATGACTTTGAATACTTCAAAACAAGTGCCAAGCCTTAGGGATTGACAGTTCCTCAAATTTATAAACAGTACTGGTCTAAACTTCCAGGATCTTAGATCCTTAATGATGGGTTTTTGATGTGAAATCAAAGCTTGGATCATTCATATCCTACACGGTATTTACCTAAAAAGCTTTACATTTATTTAATTTTCAAGTTTCCTATTTTTAACTGCATTTGAAGCATCCTTTGTAACCTGTAAATCATGATGAACAAAAACCCCCAAACGACAGAGAGCGAAGCAGGCAGGGAACAAGGGGAGAGGGAGGAAAGTAGCAAGTGTGAGATTGACAGCACAGGAACAAACCTGGTGTTTAATTCTGCTGCAGAGAGATTAATCACAGCTTTTCTGAGAGACACCAACCCCTGGCTACACTGAAAGGTCTTCAGTTCAAAGTCAGTGCGTTTACGCAGGAATATCCTGTCAGTGGTGGGAATATTTCACAGCTGGAAGACTTCTGAAAAACCTGTCCCACCCTGGCCAGGGCTCCAGCAGCACAAACAGAGTTTTACTGACAAAGTAAACCAAGAACGTTCTTCTTCTTGGTTTTCTTATTTTCTCTGCTGAAGGAACTGTCCCTGGGGAATGTGGACAGCACTGAAATTAAGCAGAGCCATGTACATTCATTAATGGAAACACAGACCTTTCAGACTAAGGACCAGCTTCTCTCCTAAATTTCCTTACAGCAGTTTGAATATTTTCCTTTTTTTTTTTGTTTGGTTGAATTGCAAATCTGAGCAAAAAATACTTTGCAACTAAGGAAAATGCCTCTTCAACACGAAACCAAAGCAGAGTGTTTAATCTTACTTCTTTTTTGTATTTTAAAGTGGTACTTTGGAATTTGATTTATTAATGTCATTCAATAGTGACAGGGGGGCTCAGGGGTGACAGCAGAGTGTACCCTTGTTGGAAATGCCACCCTTGCCTCTGTGCCACCCTTCCAAGCACAGAAATGGGGAGCAAAACCTCCTCTTCTGCAATTTTCACAAGCATTGGCTTTGCTCTGATTGCTCCTATTTCTGCCTCGTGGATTTTGTGCCAAGCAGTGCCCCTCAGACCCACCAGCTCCAGGAGGGTGAAAATACTGTACTCAGAGCTTGGCTTAAACCTGACAGTGCTGTGCTCTAAACTTGGCTGACCGCACCCTGTGCAGCCCCAGATCCTTTTATGTTGTGTGAACTCGTGCCAAGGACGTGTGATGGGGTCAAGTACAGAGAGTAAAAGCAGAGCAGATGTGCAGTGAGTCCCAGATTTTTCAGCGTTGTGATTAATGGGACACCATGAAACCTCCTCCCCTGAAACATTCTGCTGTGGGCAGAGGCTCTGCACAAAACAAAGCACGGGGCCTGATTTTTATTCTGGGGATTTTATTGAAAGATTTGGGGTGTTTCCACTGAAATCTGACTCCCAACGCTCGGCACCTCTGCTTTGAAAGGGATGTGCTGGGATGGCAGGCAGCACTCCAGGCTCAGGCAGCCTTCAGAGAGTATTTGTCTCCTCCAACAAGGAGGGACTGCAACCCACAGTCACTCACAGCCTCTACACCTCATTTTTCAAGGGGTTTAAGAAGGATGCTGTGGAGGCTGAAGTTGTTTGTTCCACAGAAGTAACCTCCCAGCGATGCCCTGTGCTCAAAGCATTTGGCATGTGGTACAGTTGGCATTTACTGGCTCACCCTTTCTCTTTCCATAGAGTACATTCCCATGTGGAATGGTGAACAGAGCACGGGCAGATCCTGGGATACAGACACCTGCAATAATGGCTAAGCTGCAGCCCATGCTTTGTGTTTTCAACCTCTGAAGCTGAGCTGCAACTTTGTGATCCCTTGAGGCCACACATGCCTATTCATTTTTATCAGAATTTGCCAGTTTTTCAGATGGGTATTATGAAAAGCTGCAAAAATGTATACAAATTCCTTGTTTTTCCAAAGACAGGGAATGGTCTCTGAACTGAAGCCAGCCTCTTGATGCATTTTACAACTATCAGGTTGCTCGACTTGAGCACACAGATAGGTTTCACATCTGGAATTGTGAAAATACCACAGAATTAGAGAGTGGTTTGGGTTGGAAGGGACCTTAACGTTAATCTTTAGATCTTTAGGTGGTCTTAAAGATCCCCTGCCATAGGGGAGGTGGAACTGGGTATCCCTGGATGTCTCTTTTCCATAATAAAGGACTGAAGCAGATACATTGACCAGCTCCTCCTCCTGCCCTCCTTCTTCCCCCCACAACCTCAGTCTGTTTTGAATTTCCAGTCTGGGATTATCTCAGGACACAAATCTGTAAGACCAGATCCATTTAATCCAAGCTTTACTTATAGTGCAGGACATCCTTTTCTAGCTTTTTTTTCTCTGGTTTGAGGGCATCACTTTCCTTGGGATGTGACTGCAGTTTTCCTCAGTTTTTTCAGGGGCTGCAGTTCGGAATAGCTGAGGTTCAGATTCCCAGGGAAATCCAGGGAAATGTGCCGAGTATCACAAAGAGAGAGGACACCCCCAGCCAGGCATGAGACAGGCAAATATCAGGGTGGATTTTAATCACACTGCTAAGCAGGCAGATGAGACACTGCTAAAGCTGAAAGGATGCCCAGGAGAACGAAGGGAAGGGAACAGCACAGCAAACACGGGCAGAGATTCAGCAGGAGTCCCAAACTGAACAAATATTTGCAGGGCTGCTGAGTAACTGCAAGTGCAGAAGAGTTGCCCGCACTGTACTTCCTCACATCAGTGACATTTATTAGCTCAGCCCCAGCCTCCTCAGGGCCCAGCAGGTTTAAATGCTGCTCGACTGGCTACCCCTGGGTGCCTCTGCTCCTGGCAGGGTCCTGAGGAACACGAGGGTGTTCACGATCTTTTCATCCTGGCTGTGCTGTCCCGAGGATGCGGTTTAAGAACTCAGCTTGGCTTCCCAGGGAAGTCGTGGGGTTAATTAATTTACTCTGTAGATATTTTCCCAGCTTTCCAGATAACTCAGTGTTGTTATAACAGAGAGGAGCTTTCTGAGAATTGAAGTTAAGGGTGGAATGGAATGGCTGCCTGTGCATCAGTCACCTCTTTCTCAGAGGCGGCCAACTCTGTCAGACACCTGGCCAGAGCAGGATGATGAACTAGAACATCTTACACCTGCAAATCAAAGGGCAGCTTTGAGTGGACAGCTCCAGATTCCATGCTTTTTTCCCAGTACATAAATTTAAAGGGCTTTTTGTTGGATTTGGGTTTTGGTTTTGGCCTTTTTAAGCATAACATCTACAAAATTTCCCTCAAACATTTCTAGGGTGACTTCATTCATCTTGTTACATCATTGTCTGTCTGGGGATGTTTTCAAGAGATAAGGCCTCCTCCCCTGCAGATCACTAATCCTTCTGTATTCCGAGAGCAGGCTGTTTTAGCAAAACAAATTAGTTTAATCTCTTTGAAAATTTTTGGGGTTTCAGCACCTTTATTACAAACTACCTTGTCTGTTTTGTATTCTGAAGGAAAGTGAGATGAGGAGCAGAGTGTAGCTAATCCCTTCTTACTGCTTTAGTAGAATTTCTCCTCTCCTCATTTTCGTGAAGTAATTTTCAAGTTTTATGAAGAAAATAACACATAAAATCTCTTCCCTTTTATTCCATCAGCAGAATACAAAGCTTAAAATAATGCAGAATCCTCTGCTTGTGCCTCAGTGTAGGTGATCAGCACTGCTTTTCAAAGTAACTCATGTGAATTGACACAAAAATAACACACACTAAACCCACCCGAGATATGAGTGGTTGATTTGTTTTAATTTCATCTCTGGAGGGGCTCAGTGGAGTAATTAAGTACTTTATACAAAGTTTGTGTGCAGGTGCCTGACTGAAGCACTTGTCAGTACCCTGGTCCTCTCAGGATTTCGCCCCTGGTAGTTTTAAGTCATGTTTTTGTCAGTCTTAGACATCCAGGGAGGATAAAAGCCCCAAGTTCCAGCCACAGGTTACACTGTGAGGTTATATATTATTGTCTGACAAAACTGGCCACAGCCAGTGCTGGATAGGGACAGGTGCTGCACCCCAGAAAGCCAGAGGGGTGTAGCTGAGGGCTGGTTATGATCCAGGACCACGTCTGGTGTTGGTTCTTGCAGTAACCACAAACCAGTGACTCTGGAATGGGAGCTCTGCTTTCTGAGGGCCACAGCCTCTCCTGGGGACTCCAGTCTTTGGGTTTGAAAGGGGTGGGGGAAGAAGTTTTTTCTTTGAAGTTATGTTTGTGTATGAAATCAATCTTTCTGTTTGGGGGGCATAAGACAAGACAGGATCACCTAGAAAGTTTGTGCTGTGAGAGTCTGGTCCTGGGCAGACTGTACAAAGTCACAGCAGCCAGATGAAGGAGGGAGGTGCACAGCTGTCACAAAGCTGCTGCCTCAATTTCCAGGCACTAACTCAGGGAAGAGAAGCTGCAGAAACACTGACTGCACATCCCCTTGGAAAAAAACGAATCCCTCTGGTGTGGGAGGGGTTAGCATGATTCAAACTGTGCACAGAAGGGCGGAGGAGGCAGCTGTGAAAGGCAGCTGCTCGCTGGGTAGGGGATGACAGAACCAACTCTGCCTTGGGCTGTGGCTTTGTCACCACTGCAGCAGGGTGCACTCTCAGCCCTCCATCCCCAGGAAGGGATGGATGTGCTGGAGGCTGCTGAGGGACAGCTCCAGCAGGGCACTCTCATCCAGCCCTCCATCCCCAGGAAGGGATGGGTGTGCTGGGGGCTGCTGAGGGACAGCTCCAGCAGGGCACTCTCACCCATCCCTCCATCCCCAGGAAGGGATGGGTGTGCTGGGGGCTGCTGAGGGACAGCTCCAGCAGGGCACTCTCATCCTTCCATCCCCAGGAAGGGATGGGTGTGCTGGGGGCTGCTGAGGGACAGCTCCAGCAGGGCCAGCAAACAGAACTGGGACATGGAGTGTCCCCGTGTGTGGCACTGCCACTGTGCTCCCACTGATGCACTCCCCACACAGCAAACACGGCCAGCCAGATGAAAGGAGGATTCAGGGAGAAGCCAGGGAAAGCCTCCCAAGAATAAACACTGTGTAAGTAAGAGCCCAGCACGGAAAAAGGCCGGGGAAGCGGCTGCACTTCCAGCGTCACGGCACACAAGTTCCTTGGGGATAAATGAACCTGCAATTATATGAATGGATTTGAAGCAAAGGTTTTGCTATTATTATGGGAAGCTTTGAAAGACTCTTGCATTTGAAATAAAAGTAGCCCTTCCACAGGAGGAGGTGCTATACATTTTCTACAATGCCAAATTAAGGTATTTAAATTGCTCTGTACAGTTCTCTCTACCATAAATAACAATGCCTTCCATTATCCCTTCTTGTGAAATCAAAATGCCCCTTTGAAGTGTTCCCAATGAGAGTAACCTGGTTTGCTTGCTTAGCTTATGATTCTTCTATGACTAGAGACCCACAGGTAGCCTAAGCTTCCTGTGATAGGATCATATTCACTGCTAACTTCTTCAAAAACGTGAAGCTCTGTGGCTTTTGGGAGACCTCTCTGTAATGCAAAACTCCTTACACTCTTTAGCAGAAAACACTATCAGCTACAGGCAAAGTCAGAAAATAAAATGAGATGGCATCGGTTCATCCAGAAGAAGCTGAGTGCTTTTGCAGACGAGGCTCTGCAAATTAACATTTCATTTCACTCTCGGAGCTCAGTCCCCTGACTGCCATCATTCCACTGACTGCCAGCAGTCCCTGCTCCCTGCCTGTCCCACCTGCAGGCCTGTCCAGCACACACACTCCCACAGCCTCCACTCACTCTTTGTGCCACATGGAACAAACTGCCAAGATGCCCCTCACCTCACAACAGCAATGAGTTGTGGTATTGATGACAGTAGGCAGGCAGAAATTGTCCAGATTTTCTTTATTGTCTAATTTTTAAAGTAGATGAACAGTTCTGGGGTGCCTGAATATAAAACACTATCATTCTGACTGGAGATAATTTACTATAGACACCTTCTTTTGTGCACTAGTGTTTCCTTCCTGGGGCTTTTTTTTTCTTCACTTAATGGATCTGATCCTGTATCAGTTGGGAATATTTCCATAATTCCCTCCTGTTCCTGGATTATTGATTTGGAACTGTTTGATCCATCTCGTTATATTTTACAGAGTGAATGATAACCTGAGAAATAATGGAAAAGATCAGGGCACTCTCTCCTGAAAGAGAAGAAAAACTGAACTGCTTCCAGTACAGGATAACCTAAAGCATAACTTCTTAGACAAATTGACACTGATGAAATAAATAAATGGAGAAAATGATGCTAGAGGCCTCAGTCTTCATATTTACAGGAGAATATGAGGGGCTGAAACAAGCCTCCCTGCATTCCACGCCAAAAGGATTCCTACTCATTAACACATATAAATGCTGATGGATAATTAAGTAATTTGGGAGACAGACCATGCGTATGGGAAGCATTTTTGGTATTTTATGACCTCCTTCACTGACCTATGTAATTACTGTGCTGCTGACTAATGCAGCAACATAAACCCTCTGTGAACATCTCTATTATGAAGTTTATTTCAATTCTAAATGACCTTTCTTTTTATTTGTTGCGCTGGGATCAAAAAAATCGTCGTTAAATTGTTCTATTCCCTCCACTGCTAAGAGAAAAAGAATATTACTAAGTAATCAATTTCTAAGCCACCTCCAATGTAGTACAGAAAACAGAGCCAACTTGTATTTGGCAAGAACAATTCATGTCAAACCAATCTAATTGCCTTTTCTGACAGGGCAAGTGGCTCAACGGATAAGAAGCAGCAGTAGATGTGACATTTTTACTGTAGTACATTTTTATGTGGGGTATTTTTATAAACAATACTTAGAAATCCTAGGACTGTATTAGAATACGTGGATGGTGTCACCTCGTGCTGGAGCAAAACTTAGTGGGGAAAAACAAAATTAGGGAATAGTGGTTAATGATTTGTCCTCTGGGAATAACTCCCTGGGCAGCACTGCATAAAAATGGGACTTGATCAACTTCCTAAACCCTGCTGTAATCAGGCACTGGGAATCACACTCTCTTTATTTCATACCAATGATAAATACACAATTTCTCGTGATGTCTTTTTCCTCTGAAATGAACTGAACTCGTGCTTTTCAGTAAGGAATTTATTGACATTTACCTTTAAAGTTGAGCTGACTCACTAACTTGACGGGGATTAAAAAATAAAAGCTGAAAGAGAGTCCAGACATCTCATGGGGAAGAAAGGGGACAGAAACCTGACACATTCATCAGAGTAGGAAGAGATTAGGATGTGCACCTGAAGAAAAGAACTGTGAGCTGTTTGGCCAACTAGGCTGGTTTAGGAACCTAATGATGTGACAGGGCCATTTCAAACTCTGGTACAGGAACCTCAGAAAAAGTTCATGTTTAAGTCATACAGATTGGCAGGAATGTGAATCTGGACTATTAAATCAGGAAGAGATTATTATAATGACACACTCCGATTTAGGACAACATATAATCACTTGCAGGTACTTAAACACTTCCCTGAATAAATGCAAACTGTGTTGTTTCCTGCACTGGGGATTACAACTTAAGGTTATGGTTGTAATTCCAGATCTAAATGATAGCAGGGAGGTGTCAGATGAAGGTCTGGAAGAGGGATTTAGATGCTGAAAGAGATTTTAAAATCTGAACCTAAAAGAAGAAATAATTTCCTTTATATATATGAAACTATAAACGGGAGCAGTGTGTTGGACTCCCTCTTGAAGACGATCCTCTCTGGAAGAAATCTGACTTTAGCTGGAGGAAACCTGTGGCTCACCAAGCCAGTTAAGGTGAATTCTCAGGAGACACATCTGCAACTGTAAATGCTTTCTGCAGAACACCCAGATCCCCACCCATTTCTCTCCACCACTGCCTTGCAGCGTTAGCTCTTGCCAAATCCAGATCCTGCTCACAACCTCTGTGTGGCACCTGGCAAGGGAGAAAACTGCTCACTGGAGTAGTGACTGAAACATGGACTGACTTAACCAGCAGTACAGGTGACAGCAACTGAAACCCAGCCTGACTTGAGCTAACAGGACAGGTGACACACAGGTGACAAGTGACAGAACCCTGAGGGTTCCCAGCTGTCCCTCCCTCTCCATAGCTCAGCTAACCCATCTCTGCCCCTCACCAAGCACTCCCAGCACCTCGCCCGAGCTGCACCCACAAATGTGGGCTCCTGCCCCTCGGGAGAGGGTGATTCTCTCTGAGCACGAGGCGTCTGCGCTGCCTCGGCACAGTGCGGGCAGGCAAAGGGAGTGGGACCAGCTGGGACAGCCCGCCCAGCCTGTGTGGGGCAGAGCCAGCCACGCTGCTGCTGAACCCTTCCCTGCCCTAACTCACAGCTCTGCACTGCTCATTCACCATTTTCTGCCCGTTTGGGCACCTCTGTGCCACTCAGGAATGTGTGGGATGATGGCATTCCGTATGCTGTGGAATATGCCCACAGGCACACAAGTCACAATTTTCATTACCTCTCTAAGTTAAACTGTTTACACCGAGAGCTGTATGACGTGGATGGGGAGGTGGAAGTGCTTTGTGGCCAACAGAGACTCTCAAAGGGTGGAAGCTGGCCTGGGCCTCTGCTAAACGTGCCACAGGGCTAAAAAAGGGGTGTAGTTCCCAAATGGTCAGTCCAGCACCATTCCTGAGCTTGACACTCACTTTAAATTGGCATGCGATTTAAAAGTAAGTGTTACAAATGAAGGTTATCTTACAAAGGAATGTATAATTTACATTTTTAAACTCAGGCTGTTTGTTTTGATGTAACCCATAAAGTTGCTGCTCTGCAAGGCCAGTTGACATTCCTCATTGCCTTTAACCTGTTTCAAGGCCATTTTTTCTATCCTTCATCATACTTTGGAAAAGCAATTCCACAGGACAAGAACTCATCTCAAATCTTTGGTGCTCACGCCAAGGAGAACATGATAGACCTGAGAAGTTGTGTGATCCCTTTTAGCACCAGGAGTTGTATCATTCATCCAGAGACCCCTGACAGTCATCTTGAACATTACGTGCTTTTTAAAATCCTATAGATGTTTAAATAAATGCTTTTATCTTCTTTGATCTTCTGCAAACATTCAAGTATTAACATACACAATGCTCACAGAAAGACGCTGGATAAAATGGTTATTTTTAGAATTTCCTCACCTCATAAAGCAGTACAATAGCTGATGATGCCACAAATAACTCACTACCAATTCTTCTTATAAGCAAACAGAGGAAGTGTAAGCTTAGGAAGAGACAAGGAGTTCAGAAGAGGCCATTTATTCAGTACTAGATTTAGTAGTGTAAGTAAAAATACATCTATAAATACTGGTTTTGCTTTGGGTCAGTGAAAATATAAACTAGATTTTATTCCATAGGCCAATCTGAAACTTGGGCAGAAATGCCTAACACTTAATAACCATCAGTGAGTCCAAGTTTCATCTGAGATAAAAAGCAACAAAAGCAGCGCACTGTTAAATTCGTGACCAACTTTCTGGCCCCTGGAAAGATTTGTTTATGCTGTTACAAAAGTGGACTTTAGCTGGGTAATGCATTTTTTGTTTGGTATTCCCACTGTATCATTTTGTGGGTTCAGGAAAGTTTCAGCTTCTCTCTTCTGAGTATTACCTATTCTGTCAGTGAAGAAGCAATGAAGTCACAGCACAGCTGAAAACCACTGCCCACAAGTTGTGTGCTTTTCCCCAATTCCTAGGACATGCTGAAGAGCTTTTTTATGAAATGGAGTGTCAGCCATCTGATTACAGCTGGCTGGGGATGGGACCTAAGGACCAGGAAATGCAGTGAGGAAAAAAAAGTGTGTTGGAAATGGTTTCTGAAGGACTGTCAGGAATTTGGTTTGGGGCTTTCTTGAAGCATTACCATGCTGAGCTCTGTTGCTGTGTGTCTGAGGAGTAACTTCACCTCTCTGTAGCACCCTTACTTGGCCTACCTTCCTCTGAATGCTCCCGGTTCTCTTATGGACAGGGATCCATAAGAGGAAATCAAAAAAAATGGATAAGCAGCTTCCAATTTCCCTCTGGCTGGATTTTACACAATGCATTTGGAGACATTTAATAAGCCACAACCAGAGATTCTCAAACTAACTTGTGTCCCAGCACTGTGATTTTATAGCACTTTCTGACGGACTCCGACCTACCTGTAGTGCTGCAGTTGTGATTCCAGCTGCTGAATGTGTATCTGCAGATGTGGCACCTCGTTCGCTTTCTCTTCCAGCTCCTTCACTTTGCCAAGACTGTTCAGGACAGCGTGTCTGGCCTCTTCCACCTTCCTCCTCATCTCTGCCTGCTCCCTCTTCAGGTTACGGTTGCAGTCTTCCAGACTGACCAGAGCTTCCTGAGAGCTCTTCAGCTCCCTCTCCAGCTCCTGATTGAACCTGATTGCTTCTTCAATCTGCCCATCCCTGGAGCTCCGGATGAGCTCCATTTCCTTCAGGACACTTTGGAGGCACTTGGTCTGGGAGTGGTTCTGTGTTAATGGTCTCTTACTCCCTACGAAGCAGGTTCCCTCTTCTTTATGGCTGGCATGGCTCTTCCGCAGTCCCACCTGTAACGACCAGGAGCAGAAAGCAGGGAGAAATTGATGTGTTTTAAAGCAACCGACATTTTAATCAAGACTGAAAATGGCTGGATTGTGCTTTGTTGGGGTTTTAAAATCACATACAGCTGATCAGCAACTAAAGCTGCTTGACCTTTGCCAAATACAGAGACAAGGAAACAATCTCTGGAAAGTAGATTTTAATTCCTAGCTATGCAGTTAATTTTCAAACTACTCTCTCTTACGTTATTGCACAAGTTTCTGCATAGCTTTAATGTCATTACTATGGTCTGTACCCAGAAGTCAAGCAGTGTGCTGAAAAAGATAATGCCAATGAAAGTGTGTCCAGAAGAAGAGAGCAGGGAGCAGCCGGGGGTGTTCTGGAGCTCTCCCTCTTTGTCCTTTTGATTCTTCCTGGGACCTCTGACTGGTGACTTCATGTTTGCTTCTGATTTCCTTTCCCTTTTCAGACGAAAATGGTAAAAGTGGCTTTGACCCGCCATGATGGACGTTGTGAAGAGGAACAGCCAGCTAACGCAAGTGGAAGTGTCACACGTGGAGCAGTTCTGTGAGTGCTGTGTTAGTATCAAATCAGACCTGATCAGACCTGCCAGAACAACTGGTCTGTGCTGCCCTTCACAGCTCTGCCTGTTCCAGGCTATTTCATGCCAGAGTAATTTAACTGCTGTTAAGTGTGTGTGTTTCACTCGAGCCAGCACAGCAGAACCAGCAGAAACCAGCCCCAGAATTAATGGGGCTCTGCAGAGGAGCCCGAGACTATTCATCAGCCTGCCCACAGCACTGGCTCCAACTCTGAACTCTTGTGACCACGCGCTGAAGAAAACATACTTCTAATGTTCCTGAGGCACTTATGGCTGAGGCACTGCATGTGCTTGTGCAGGTAAGAATCCAAAAGTTCTTCCTTACTTCAGGAAAAACCCTGCAGTGGTGCATATCCAGTGTATGGTATCAGCACATCCCGACTGCCCGTGCAATAGAAGCAGCAGCAGCGTTGTACACCTGGGTTTGTAAAGCTGAACTCCCCTACACTTTCTGAGAGTGCTCATCAGCCTATCCCACAACTATATATATATAATGGCACATTGGTAAGGATACATCTCTCCCTAAAGTTACCTCCCTGTAACTGAACTTTGCTAAAAAGTTAATGCCGAAGATGAACGAGCAACTTCGGTCTCAGTCTGGAGGTGGANCCGCCCCGGGAGGCCGGTGCAGAAGCCGCCCCGGACTCACCTGCAGCGCCAGGCACCGCGCGTCGCTGCTCTGCAGGGCGGCCCGCATGTCCTCCACCAGCTCCCGCAGGCTGCCGTTCTCCTCCTCCAGCTTGGCGATGCGGTCCTCGGCCTGCTCCAGCGCCACGATCTCCTCG